>VYZT01050659.1:25015-138696 GCA_013400735.1 Pomatostomus ruficeps | reverse complement strand
GTAAAAATGTCTTCGCCTCCCAAAGAGAAAGCAGAGACGCGGGCCGGACACCCTCCTGCTGGTACGGCCGCCGGTTCCCGTCTCTCCGCTTTTTCTCTTGCGACGCCGGGGGACGGGACGGGGGGGCCGGGGCGGCAGCGGGCCGGCGGGGCCGGGCGCCGGTTCCCCGCCAAGTCCCTTCCTGTGCGCGCCGGAGCTGAGAAGGGCGAGGGCGGCCTCGGGCGAGTCCCGCTGCCGGGGATGCCCGGGGGTGTGAGCCCCGGTAGGTTCGAGTCCCCGGGGATGCGAGCCCCGGTGGGTTTCCTCGCTCCCCGCTGCTCGGGCCGCGGGAAGTGCGCTGGGATCCCCGCCCGAGCCCTGGGCGCCCGCGGCGCTCCCTGCTCTCCGGCAGCTTTCCCCGGTGACGGGGCGACGCTCCCTGCCCTGCCTCTCCCCGAGGAGCTCTCTGGTTGCGGCCAAACCCTTATCGGCTGTGGGCAGCTTGGCATCTCCGGGCTCCGACCCGGCGGGCAGACAGCGCTGTCTTCAGGGACATCCCGCCCTCGAAAGGCGGCGGAGGCCTCCGGAACCCCGCCCGGGGCTGGTGGTGGTGGGAAGGGGAGCGGAGCGGTCTCGGCTCCACGCAGCCTGCGGGGCTGTTCCAGCAGAGTGTACGCTCAGTGTGAATAGACACGGCAAACCAGGAGTGCTCTGTGCATCCATTTTCCCTGGTGTGAGTGCCAGAGCAACCTGCGCGCTCCTGGCTGCGATTCTGGAGCCTGGCAGGGCAGGAAACAGGTAAAGCTGTTTGAGAAGTGCCCAGCAAAGCAGCTCCATCGCCTTCCATCCCGCTGCTGTGTGCAAGTGGGTGGTCAGGGTAGGATCTGTGTGTCACCTCCAGTGGGACGCTCATCTGCCACCGTCCATGGATGGCAGCTCCTCTCTGTACACAGATGGGCTTCAGTTCCTCGCAGCATCGAAGTTGTGTTCCCTCATATACTGTTAGTTTTGCTTCTTACAGTTTTATTAAAAAAGGGAACTTTGGTCCCTGCATCAATCAGCAACTTTACATACATCGTGTAAGGTTTCTCTGTGGAGTAGTTGGTGAGCTTCTTTTAGGCGTTTCAGTAAAAAATCCCAAGGTGATTAGTTTTATATTCAGATCAATTGATGAGATTTAAAACTAAATTTATAAACAGCTGTTGAACCCTAATTGAGTTCTGTGCTCCGTATAAGGAGGACCTGAAATTCCTCTAAATAGAAGTGAGAAATAATGGCTTTGCTTTGCATGGCAGATACAGTTCAACAGTGCTGATAAGTAAGTCAGTCTCTTGGCTGAGCAGTCATTCCAGTCCTGCAGCCTCCCTTGTCACGGCATTAGCTCTTACCTGACTTCCTGTTGAGCTGCTTCAGGGAACAAGCCAAAGCATCAGTTTTCAATGTTGACAGCTTTTGTTGCCCTAGCTCCTTGAGTTGGCTTGTCTTAGGTACACATCAGCTCCAGAGTGGAGGGATCATTAAGATCTCACGTTGGTTTAGCTGTCTTCCAGCTACACCACTGATGAAACGAAGATGCTTTGTAACTGTATTTTCTGATGTTGTCCCATGTTTGAGAATTTTGCTTCAAAATCTGTCTTTTGAAACGAATGGAAATTTTTAAAAGACCTGAAGTGAGCGTCTCTAGACCACATAAGAAACTAGCAATGTTCAGTGCAAAAGCATGATGAGTACAGTACAGGTTTACCTTTGCCAGCAGAGTATTTCAGTTTGGATTTTTTCTTTGTAAAACATGGGCCTACATATGAACTGAAAAACACCTTAAACTATGTGCCATTTAAGGTCATTGGCATCTCCGTTTTGGTTTTTTTTAATTTTTTATTTTTTGTGAGCATGCACACAAAATTGAGCTTTGGAAGGAAGGCGATCACTGAGTCTGTCTTTGAGGCCAGAAAAAAACTAATGCTTTACCATATCTTCAGGTTGCTTTGGGAAGAAGATTTTTCTGAGCTGTTTGGACCTTTGGTCTTTTAACACTTGGAAAATCCACAAGAAATGTTTTGACTAGCAAGAGTATATATTTACTCTAGTGGCTGAAGCTAGGTTTTAATCCTCTATCTCAAACTGGTTTAGATCCCCGAATATTAAAAAAATGCAATAGATCAGTCTGCAAACAAGTTTCAATAAAGTGAAAGTAAGAAATTATTTTAAAAAATTAATACAGGTGGAATTTTATTAATAAATAAGGCAAATTTATATCAAAGAAAGGATGTGAATAGGGGATCTCTTGATAAATGGCTTTAAAGCTCAGGTTTTGCTGCATACAGTACTATAAAGAGCACTGCCTGTAATTACAGATGTGTCTTACCCTACTGAGTACGTTGGACATCTAAAAGTTAGAAAGGATTTGGGTCATCAAATTAAAAGCAAAATTGACAAATATGTTGTTTTTCAAGTGCACTGTTGGCCTTTGTTAGAGACTGCACTGCATTCCTCTCTGCATTGATCTTTCACATAGGGGGAAAAGAAAAGGCACTTGAAAAGACAAAGGGTAATGAAATGTAAAGTAACCTCAAGACCTCAGCACAGGAAGTGACTTTGACCTCCCATCTGAAATTTAAGAGGGCTCTTACTTAATCTTTATTAAATATCTGTCCATCAGTGAGATCAAATGTGCCCATAATACATTGCTGAGTAGGTTTGTACAGGCCCTCTGAAGAGATCTGTGCAGTTATGCTTTAGCTGTTCACCTAGTACATACTGTGGAGGGATAAAGGAAGGTGACAGTGTTAATAGTGTATTTGTAAAGTTTTATCATAGGTTCGTCAAAATAATTATGTGCTTTTTCCTACTCTGAAAAAAATAGCTCTGAGCCAAGATTTCTGTGAAATGATGGCATATAATAACTCCTACTTCTGTTCTTACTTTGTTGAACACTAATGTATGCTCCCTTAACCTTGCACAATGGTGTATTTTGTGTTTCCCTTTTCATACATCTTATCATTGTAATGGAATCTGTTATTACACAATACATAAGAAATAAATTTTTGTGTTAATATTGAATACCGTGCTCAAGAAAAAAGAAAGCAGCTAAGACTCTTGGCTGTACTTTGGATTTCTAGAAGTTCCTGTCCGGTTGCTGTGACCAGCGGGTGATTTGGGTTCAGCTTGGGGAGGAGTGCTTAAGCCTGCACCGTGAGTGAGCTGGGGCCAGAGACGTCCCTGACCTCTGGTGCTTCTCTAGGCATTGATACTCATTCCAACTCAGTGGGATTTATTTCAGAATTCAGTCTCAGAAGCAGAAAGGAGTCCAGCAGTGGGGGCAGGGAGGAAAAAGTGGAATGCTTCCTCACTCCAGATCAGCTTGAGTGGTAATTGATTAACACAGTTGTTTAATACATTTCCAGAAGGAGTAGTCATACTCTATGGGGAACACAGGCATTCACAGGACTGACAAGGTAGTCTTGTCTGCCTCTCGAGGGGGGAAAACATGACCGATGATAATTAAAATCCAAAACTTGGATTCAGCAGTGAGGCAAATAGACTTGTTGCTGTTCTCAGTGTGCTGGCCAATGATCCCTTCTTTATTTCATGCTTTGGTAGAGGCCTATGGGCTCTTGGCCATCACCATTCCAGGGAGCCATTCCTTGTCCTTTCCTGCCTTAGCGCCTGAGCTCTGCACTTGGCTCTTCAGCACAGGACCTGCTTTCTTCCTAATCCCAACACAGTCGTTGACACCATCCACTTCTCGACACTGCTTTCTGACAGTGTTCTGGAAAGTGGTTTATCAGTTAAGTCCTTTGTTTGCAGGATAAGGAAATCCGAGCTCTTTTAAGGATGGCTTTTTAGTGATACAATCACCATGGTAAGCATCTGTTGAATTATGTAGTAAATGCTAGGCAAGTAGGAAATAGATGAATCCTTATAACTCCCAGGAAAATCTCACAAATGTTGAGTGAGTTTTTCATTGGTTTGGGGGATGTAATAATTTCTTCTCTTGTCACGCCCTGATGTAGTGTAGCTTAGCTGATACCTTTTGGAAAGGAAGGTGGATTATGCTGCAAGGGTGTTTATCATCTTAAGCTAAATCTCTTGAAACTGGATTGAGTATGAGCATGCTGTGTCATGGGTGGCAGATATGTATATCAGCTATCTGTACAGAATGCTGTCTAATTATTTCACTTCTGGTCTCACAAATACACGTGATTATTGCAGCTGTTTGCTGGATTCTTCTGCACAGTAACCTCGAATAGCTAAATATAATTAAATTATGCACCGAAGTTCTTTAAGCTGTCTATGCTATGCCTGCTGATATTAGTTCAAAAAATCAGATTAAAACTTCAAGTTGCTACATTAGTCACTATTATGCCTTTTTAGTTGTCTGGTTATTTGCTTTTTAATCCTTGTTAATTCTGCATACAGGCAAATCTGAATGTGCTAGCTGCATATCTTTTCCAGTGACAGATAAAGAGAAAAGAAGTGACTGGTGGCCTGATGAGATACAATATGAGAGGATAGATGTTTTAGATCTAAATTAGCACTAATTTAAAACACGCTAAATCTTCAGGTATTGTTTTCTCTAGTTTTCTGTTAGATGTTGAAGGACGTGGAAGTGAGTGTATTGTTCAGAGCTGCTGTTTGTAACCCTGGCAAATGTTTCTGTGGAGACAGCGTCTTCCACAAAAAGTAATTTGAAATAAGTAAGTAGAAAGTTCTGATTCTGCAATGATGTTAAATTTAGAAATTAATTCAAATAAATTAATAATTTATAAGTAAATGTAAATAAAGCATAGCAGTACTTTGATTAACTGAGATGTTAAAACAAGACTGTGCTTGACAGAGGTCTTAGTGTTTACTTTTGCAAACAAAGTGAAATTTCTAAGGAGCTTGAATCAAGAAAAATGAATTGGAATTTTAATTTTTGCTTCACTTTAGGAAACAAAGAAATGTTTTTTAAACTGTCTTTCTTTCCTTGTCCCGTGTGAAACATTTCTCACCAATTAAAGTTTTATGCTGGAGAGAGAGCACAAAACAGTTAGTGGTTTGGGTTTGGGGTTTTTTTAGTGCATGACAAGAGGACACAGTTTTTGCAGGTTTTAAAAGAGATTTCTTTGAGTTTGTCTGTTGATTGCCTGTCTTTAACCTTTAATGACCTTTATTGGATTAGAAGTTTATCATTCAAATACCACTCAGAGCTTAAAAACTGTTTTTAAAAGACAGGGCCAAAGAGCTGTCACTTTCTCCTGGGGCAGGTTACTTTCTCTTTCCTGCTTTCCTTCACCCAGGCTGTAACATTTATGCACAGCAGTGGCCTTTCCATTGCTGTCCTGGTTCAGAACTGGGAATTAGACCTGTGTCTAGTTTCTGGGATTAGCACTGAGCTGCTGTGAGGTGCCCGGCTCCCTCTGTGGCGGGACACAGGAGGGCTGTCAGACGCGCAGCCTCCCCTCTCCACCCAGCAAGTGCTTCAGCTTCTCCCGAGCGCTGCTCTGGCATCCTGCTCGCTCTGACCGGGACATCCCTGCCAAGGCTTACTGTGTCAAGGCGCTGCGAAACACAAACCAGCATGTCTGTAAGTGGTTTTATTGACTTCTGACCACTATAGTGGTTTTCTGATGTGGTTGCTGGTGGCAGTGTAACCCATCCAATTAAGCTAACGAGATGCATTGTCTTATCCAGCGCTGTCCTGTAAGCATGTGTAGCAATTGTTGAAGAAAAGAAAAGTACACTATTGAATCAGAAAGCAGATCAAGAGCAGCCTGCCTGTTGCTCTGCTTAGTAGTTGCAGTACTAAGCCTGGCTTGATTCCCGTTTTATATTGCACTTTGGAGTGGATAAGTGATGTACATAAGTGGATTTGCTTTCACTTCCTGTTTTGTGTTTCAAAGGGCTGCTTTCATGTTTGCATCATTTCTGAAACTTAAACGATGCAAGGATTTAAAATGTTGTAAATGCTCATATGTTTTGCAAAACAGAAAGCTCTGTTCTAAATGCAAGTTAACAGTCCTCCTAAATTTTGCTTTTTATTACACTATTCATAAAGTACTTCTTTGTATAAATACATTATCTTTGTATAAATTTATTTTAGATGTAGTTTTTAGCATGAAATGACAAGTTAGTTTCTTTGGTTTGTGTCCTTTTGTGTAGTATTTTACAAGTCATTGCCTCAGTTTCTTCTGACTGCTGCAAGTTAGTGTGGGGTGGAGGGGGAATTAGAACAGAATTGATTTTTCTAAAATGTCATTGGAAGCAGGTGATAAAATGAGCTGCAGCTTCTCAAGATAAACAAAGATGGCATCATGTGAGAGAGAATGGCAGGTGTGGTCCTGATGTAGATGTTCTTCAGGCTTGCCACCCTTTAACGCTTCGGGCCCCTTTTTCAAACTGTGATTACTATTAAACTACTAGGCAAAGTATCAGGAGGGAAGCAGGGTGGGTCTTTCTTAGAACACTCTTCACTTTTACTGATTTGACTGAGGTTTGTTGTTATCTATTTAATTTTCGTTCCAGTGAAAGCTGGTGGGATGCGGATTGTGCAGAAACACCCACACAATTCTGATGCCAAAGAAGAAAAAGATAAGGATGACCAAGACTGGGAAACCAGCAGGTGAGCACTTCAGTTTGGTGCATGTGCTGCAGTGAATTTCCATGACCTTGAACCTTATCACCAGTTTGTTTGCCTTGTGACTAGCAGACCAAAGGTACAGTTGTTTTTGTATCATAAAGCAGTAGCAAATTAGACATTCCTTCAAGAAAATTGGGGAATTTGGAAATTTTCATATTGCTGAGCCTCCTTTAAATGATCCTGCCAGGTAAGAAAAGGCTGGAGAAAAAAGTACAATAAAAGTAAAACCTCAGCTTTCCTAAATGTCTGAATTCAGACTGTGCAGAAGCATAGAGGCTAGGCATGTTTGGACACAAGTATTAGGCTGGCAGTCCATATATGACATGGTCTTTCTGTGTGCTGGGTGATTCTCTTTGGCCCCTAATCCTGTGTCTGTGAGGTATTTGACAATATGGTGCTTTTGAAAAGACAAGTAAAAATAGATAGTACTAAATTTATCTGCTTCTATTTTTAGATAGCAATCTATCAGTTTTGGTGGTGGAGGATAGTCAGACTGCAGCTACTTAGCAGCTTTAACTAGATTTATTGGATTACTGCTGTTCAGAAATGAAAGCAGGGAGATTCAATGGAATGTTGCTGTTTTTCTATTCATACAAAAGCCACCTGGTTTTGTGCTGCTTTCCTCAGCTGGCTGTTTTTCTTTCCAGCCAAGACTATATTTACCTGAAATGTTTATCTACTAACTTAGGGCATGGGTTTATCCTTGCTATTTGCTCAAGTTAAAATAAACAAACCAGAGAGTTGTTCTTGTGCTTTGGTAAGTAGACTGACTTGGATTATATTTATTTTACATGTAAAACAATGGTAATAAATAAGCATTGTGAAAATGTCTAGAAATAAACCCAAATGTGTTTATTTACTTGAACAGGAAACACCTTTACGAGAAGGGAAAAGTTATTTTAATTAATATATACAAATACAAGGCAGGAGAATTAAAATTTATGTCCTTACTTCATCAACCAAGTTGGTCATCTTGTAATTCTGCACTGTGGCACATAAATTGAAAGAGTCTGTATTGCAGCCAAGTTTTGTCTAAAGTAAGAAATTGTATCTTGGACTCAATTTAAACTTTGTTTAGGGATACATCCTTTTGAGGTGTGTTGACCTTGGCTGGACAGCAGGTGTCCACCAAGCTGCTCTATTACTCCCCTACTCAGCAGGATGAGGAGGGAGAAAGTAACATGGAAAAAACACATGTGTCAAGATAAGGACAGTTTAATAAAGCAAAAGCGAAGACCATGCATGGAAGCAAAGGAAAATAAAACATGTATTCACTACATCCCATCAGCAGATGATGTCCATCACTTCCTGGGAACCAGGGCTTCAGTACGTGTAGTGATTGCTCTGGAAGACAAACATCATAGTAATGAATTCTCCCTACCTCCTCCTCCCTTAACTCCCAGCTTTGATTGCTGAGCAGATGGTATGGAATATCCCCTTGGTCAGTTGGGGTCAGCTGTCCTGGCTGTGTCCCCTCCCAAGATCTTGTCTACCCAGTGCCAGCAGGTGAGAGGATAATGTTGGAGAAGCAGCTTAGGTTCTGTGGAAGTGCTGCTCAGCAGCAGCCAAAACCGGAGTATTAAAAGCACCTTTCTAGCTACCAGCGCAAAGCACAGCACTGCTGTGAGGGCAACTGTGGGGAGAATTTACCACCTCAGCCAGACCCAACACAGCCTTGTATACCTGCTTATTCTTATCTTTCCTTGGCATGCGGGCCTCAGGGCGAGGAGGCTCATCAGGATCCAAATGATGAGACTTCTTGTGCCTGTTCACGCCTCTAAGCCTCTGTTACAACATAGCGCCTGCTTTATTCCTTTCTTTAAACAAGGTTGTGTTTTCCCTCTTTCACTCAAATAGTGCAGAAAAAGTTAAATGTTAACCTTGGTATTTGTGGCTGTGTCTGCTGTAGCAGGTGCTGTGGCACAGTAGAAGCACATCTGTAGGGGTAAACAGCGGGTGCTGAGGACTTCATGTTCTCACACGGTATGTTTTGGAGATTAATTAGTTTGGTCATCTGGACTGAAGGACCAATCCTAGCTGGCATGTGTTAGGTGTCTCCTTGAACTGTGTGTGCCAGTTTAGCATCATCTGCAGGGAGTCTCGGTGAGGTGCCCTGGGACCAATTCACAGTGTGAAACAAAGCCTAGGCAACTAGGCTAGAATGACTGGGAGAGAGGTGTACTCTTGATCTGTAGACACTAACAAAAACAAACTGTGTATTAATACCATGAGCAAAGTTTATGCTTTCAAAACAGAGGAGAAGGTTTCATGACTTTGAGAGCTACCTTATTAACTAGTGAATAGCTAGCTCTAGCAAAATCCGTTCCTTCATGCACCTAATCAGTTGATTGTCAAAATACGCACTTTGAGTGTGCCCTTTGCTTTGGTTTTCATGTAGAGAATACATTGTTGGTTTGCATGAGACACTTTGTACATACAGTTATTCTGAGTCCATGTATTAATACTGAAAACATCGAGCTGAACTATTTTATTTCTTTGATTTAATCCTCTTGAGAAAGAAAGCAGCAGAAGGGTCATAAGGAGCATAGTTAGGTGGGAATTAATATGAATTATAAAACCTAAGTTTGTTTACAAGTCAAGAGAAGTTGTTTTCCTGGTAGAACTGAGAACCTTTTGTGTATGTAAGGGGAAGGGTTTAATGTGCCTGTTGTAGGCTCCTGTGGGAATACTTGCACAGCTGCAGTGCCAGTACAAGCTGTAGATGTGTGCAAGAATGTATTTTTCCATAGACAGAATAAGGTAGTCAAAGTAAAATTAGGTTTGCAGCACATCAGCTGCGTTTGTGCTGGAAGGTTCAGTCCCCCAGAGTTTGTGTCTGCTCCAGATGATTCATGGTGCTCTTTGAAAACCTTTAGATTTCTGATGTGTGTGAGGGGTGGTTTATCAGGAGATGGGTTTGTCGGGAGGGGAGAAGTGAACAGTCTGTTCTGCTTTCTCTGGCACCAATATGTATGTGCTTTTGGAGCTTAGTTAGCTGGTATTTTATGTCCCTTTGTTAAGCAGATGTGGAAGCATCTGTGTTTTTAACTTTCTACCTGCCATGGTTTTAGTCTTTGCCGTTTTAAGGTGGCATTGTTGGTATGTTGCAATCTCTACTCCCCATTGCATTCGAAGTCAAAAGAAGAAAACAGCCCTTCAGGAAATCTCTGTCAGCTGACATGGGCAGAGAAAATAATAAAACAGAGAAAGAGTAATTTGTGTTTGAAGAGGGAGGCTAGGATGACTGAGTCAGTATTTTAATCTCATTGTAAACTTAGTTGAAGACAGGTTAGTGGAACTGGCAGTAAATGGAAGCAGAAGAATTCAGTCTCTCCCAGAGTTCTCTGGCCTCCCCATGATGGCACAAATCTGAGCAGTTGCTCAGCAAGAACTCTTTCGCCTTCAGTTCATGGAACTGTTTGTGGCTTTGGATACAACTGGTGTTATTTTTGCAGCATGCTTGCAGGAAAAGACTTGGATCAGTGTTTCTAGTCTTAATGTAAACAAAGCTGACATAGGTGAACACCCCTGATGTAGCTAACTGGGCTGTGGTAAAGGTGACTTTAACATTCACCAGGTATATCTTCTTTGATGTTTCTTTTCCTCAGTTGTTTAGCAACTCACAATCCAGTTACTGTAACTTACTCTGCAAAGTATTTTACTCAATTCTGTTTCCTAAAATAAAATTGTTATGACAATCTCCCATTTCATGAAATCATAGGGAGACTTGTCAGGATGATGATTTGTGATCCCTTCAAACAGTATGTGGTAAGACTGTTTTATGGAAATTTAAGCTTTTCTTGCAGGGCAGCTCTCAGCCTTGAGTTGTAGCAGAAATAATTTTATGTGTCTGGTGTAAATATAGTTTTACTTAAAAAAGGAATGTCTGGATATGATTATATGGTGGAGAAGACTCAACAAAAGAAGGGAGGAGTTGCACAGTTTGGTTTAGGTGAACTGAAGATATGTGTGGCATCCAAAGCCAGTGGCACCCCTGTGGTCAAGGTGTCACTGTTAAACTATACTGGGAGGTAAGATCCTCGGCCCACATTTTTCTTCAAGATGAGTGATTTTGATCAACCTGGTTAGAGCTAGGATGCTGGCTGGATGAACTTCTGTGCTGATGAATTACTGATTTTTCTTAGGTTTTTGTGATTTCTTAACACTTGTGTTGGTTTGGTTTTTTGGATACGGTTGCAGTTTTTATTGATTGACAGTCATACTGATTGCTGCCAGAAGGCTTTTTTTATGATGCTAAAGGAGGGTGAAACATATAAATAGAAGTATGGTTATGAATCGAACCCATTATTTTTCAGGACTGTATGTTGTCATAGAAATTATTTGGAATAAATAGGCCACTCATAGCCCTGGTCTTTATTAAAAGCCCATTAATGCCTGTTTAACTGAGATTTGCAGTATCATGCGCATTCCCATGCCAGCAGCTGACTCTAGGCATAATAAATACTCCTGAAAGACAGATAATTTCAGTTGAGAGCTGCTGGTTCAGTTTTGCACAAGAGATTCATTAATTGTCACTCTGGGATCTCAAGAAGAAGAAACTATAATTATCTATCAGGGTCTGGATTTAAAAAAAATACTAAAAGCAAATATCTGGCTTTTAACAAACAGGGTAAACTGCAAAGGCTTTTATGTCTTAAAGACTCTTTCCTTCTCTTTTGTTATATTTCTGAAACAAAGTGGGTAATTACCATGATTTAATTACTCAATATAAACACACTAGTGTACTTACTCTCTATGTATGTAAATTTTATGTGTTTTGTATCATAAACCTACCTGGAAATTGTGAACCCAGCATTATGGCTGACTTTTAGGATGTGGATATTTGCCTTAGAAATATCCATTGGGTGAAAGGAAAAAAAACCAAGAGGGTAATTTAGAATGTGGTGACTCAAAAGCAAAATCATGCTAATGAAGCATATGGGTGTTTGTATGTCAGAGAGTACTCTCAGTACGTAGATGGTGAGAGAAGAGCTGTCAAAGGCCCCTGTTACCCTTCAGTGTTACTTGTTAAGTCAGAATATGCAAGTTAAACTGAACATGGTTTTTTTCTTTTGGAAGTGCAGTGAAAATCTCAAAAACTTGGCGGCGGGTATATACTTTCATTCAAGAGTAAATTTGTTTTTCCTTTCCCTCACTTTGCTCTGCTGCAACTGACAAGAAATCAGTCACAGACATTACTTCCATTTTTTTATTTGCCACTGAAGATTTTCCTGGCATTAAAATATTCTTAGTTTTTGCCTTGTAATGACCCACATTGACCAAACTTCTGACAGAATTAAAAAAATATATAATGAAGCCATTAGAGAAGATTTGTATGTCTGTTTACATCTTGAATGTGGAAAGTTTGAAACAATTTCTGTTCCTTGTATTTTATTGTTCTGGTTGTTTTAGCTGGGGTAGAAAGTGAGAGTCAAAGTTCTGACCCTTTAACTTGGGAATAACTGCTCTTCTGGACAGCTAAGACCTGGGAAATGATGTGCAGTGCTCAGCTTGCTTGCACGCACATCCTTTAGGAGGTAGAGTTTCCATTGTGTGTGAAGATGTTCCAGTCCAGGTAGTTCTGATGTTGTCTGTTGTAGAGTCAACAGGTGTTTGACAGAGGGAAATCTTGAGAGTTCTATGTGTAAAAAACCCCCACAAACAAAAAAAAACCCCAAACAACAACAACAACAACAAAAAGGCTAACAAAAAAAAAAAAAAAAAAAAAGAAGAAAAAGCAGCCCCAAACTTCGTAGTTTGTTAAACATGGAAACCAAACCTGTATAAATGTGAACAGATAGCATTGAACTTCCATAAATACTCAGAGTGAATAACCCATTAGCATTTCTCCCATGTAGTTCACCAGTGTAAAGCTGGAAAAGACCTTATTACCTATGTTCATGCATCTGTAAAACCAAAGTACTGGAAACATAGGCAGGCATTGACTCAGTGTGATGAATATGTGAGGTTAAAAGAAAGAGACGGCTCAGGACAGATAGATTGCTGCATCTTCTGCTTAAGTTTCTGGAGAGGAAATGTGCAACTTTGGTGGGTAGAGGACTGACTGAGTCCCCTTTTGCTTCCAAGGTCCCTTGGGCTATTGTGTCAGTGGAGGCAGCCTTGAAGGAGGAGTGAACTGGTACTTTGTGAAAGCATTTGTCACCCTCTTCTTTGACAGAATTCAAATTTCTTCCACCATATTTCTAACCACCTCTTTTTTCCCCCTTTTTGTGGCCTGATTCTGTTACCTCTGTGAGCTAATGTGGTTTCACAGAAGAGGTTATGTTCACAGATTGTATTGTCATTTTACACTTGACCATGTAAGAAATGAAATTGGTTTAAATGTATGGATATAATGGATATTACTCAGAGGTTTTTATTCGTATCTTTGGCCTTCGAGCTCTTGTTACTCAGGTATGGAGCTTTGGAGAGGCAATTGGCCTTAACAGTGAAATGTCTGGGGGAAATGCAATGGAAAAGCAGCCTGGCTGGGAATGCCATGCTTGTGGTTTCTGGTAAAGATGCAAACTGCCGCAAACATTGGGCGTTATCCCATGGTCATACCAGAATTTTGTGTGACTAGCTTTTTCTTTACTTGGCTAAATACTCCAAAGGTTAAAATAAGCTTGCTTTTTTTTTTTTAATCCCTTCTACCTTCTTACTTTTATTATTTTGTACTTAAAATCACTTCACAGTTAAGGAAATAACTTCTTAATAGTGTTACACTCTTCTCCTTTACCATAAGTGCCTTCAATGCATTTCCCTACTTTATTATTGATCTTTGTGTCTCAATCTTTTGCATAGAGTTTTTATGATAAGCAGATGCTCAAGTCTGCTAAAGTTTATACATACATAATTTGATTAGTTATAAAACCTGAAAACAACATTAGCTGTGTCCATGTGATTTCTCAGGACAACACTTTCTGCAGATGACCAGTTACTTGGGGAAGCAGCAAAGTAATTGCTATGACCTCTGTTGAACTCCATCAAATGCCCGTGCAGTAACAGACTTAAGTGTATGTACAGAGAATAGAATATGTAATACTGATTTTTAAATGCAGAACTACTGTAAGGCAAGAAAATAGGCTGTGAATATCTCCATTTAAGAACTGAAAATATCTGTGAATGTCGGGAATGGAGAAGAAGCTAGGCAAGATTATGAATGAAGCATTCTCATAGAGGAAGATGAGAGTCTTCTGAAAGACTGTTTCATGCTTCCAGTATTTCTTGATGATTGAAGCAGTAAGTTGATAAATCCATCAGTGTAAGTGCCAGTTATGACATTATATGGATAGCTCTTCATATTCCTGAGGTACTGTGTGCATGTGTGAAAGAACTAAAAAAGATCTTTCTCCCCCTCAAAGTGAATAGAAGATAGCACCATCCAGCTCAGCGAGAGCCAGGTTCGGTCCTGAAAGAACATATGCTGTCTTACGAAATTAGCTGGAAAGCTAAGTTGAATTGTCAGCCAAGCTGGTGTAAGAAAAGAGATTTTAAAAGAATGAAAGTCTTTAATTTGTATTCCGTGTGATGAGGAAGGTGAGAACAGCTTAGTCATATATGAGAGGAAAATGGATGGGAAGTAGTATCTTTATAGTGGCACAGCTTAGTTAGCACAGCATTCCATGTCAATACAGAAAAGTAAATGATCTTGAACTAATAGCTTGTGTGGTATTTTTCATAATTATTTCCTCTTGATATCTTTCTGAAGTATTGGGATGGATGGGATGAAGGTGGCTATGCCAGTCTGAAGGCACAGTGTTGAAACAGATACTACACAGGCATTATAAAGCAGAAAAATTTTCAAACCCAAAAGTACTGTCAAATCCATTTCACTACACCAGCTAAGCCCAAATTTCTATTATTTAAGTGTTCAACAACACTGAAAGTATTTCTAAAGCTGAAGGTATGAATTTCTCCTAGAAAAAGCTTGCAGAGGACCAGATGCTACTCATTTATTTAGCATCAAAATCCTATGTTTGAAGTGAAGTCACCATGAGCTGAAAATGAGTAGGAGGTGTGTGCGATTGACACTGTGTGTGCCAAGGAGGGGGATCTTTTTCCAGTAGCACCTTCCTCTCCCTTAAGTTTCTTCTGCCTCAGCTGCATCAGGCACCAAACTTTGAAGCAGTTTAATATTAAAATAAACTTTGAATTATCATTTCTTAACTGTCACTGGGCCAAACAGGAGGGAATTTATTTCACTCCCAGCTGCTCCCGGGGACACTGGTACTAGAAGCAAGAGATACATGAGGGATAGATAGGAACAGCACTGAAAGCATTTCTTACATTGTCATCATTAGAGCTTTATTTAGTCTGCTGCAACAGCTCATAGACTTGTTCACTGCAGTAGGCTTGCTGCCTTCTGGTATTAGTGTAACATTTCAGCGACCGCATTTTGATCACAGACATCATGTTAAATACGTGGCAATTATTAAAAAATATTTTAGTAATATTCACAGAAATCTTAGTTCAGATGAGTTTCAGTTTCTCTGGGACTCATTCCTTGGAATATATACAATGCAGTGAGCCTGCGGCTAGTACAGTGTCCAAAGGGCAGCTGGCTTTGTTGCTGCTGGGTACAACCGAAGTGGTTGGTTCTTTTCCATTATAATCTTGAAATGTAACCTTTTTCTTCTTTTTTTTTTCCAGGTTGTTAGAACTGTAATTAAATACTAGGCTAGCTCTCAGTTATAGCCGGCTTCATCTAGCACCTCACACTGCAGTACTGAATCAGGTACCTTGAGATCCAGGCACTTTGCAGTGCTGAGTGTTCACTCTTGCTTTCCAAACCCTATTCTAAAACCTTCTTTTTTACTTTAAATAAATAAATAAATGCAGACCTCTGGGTGTTACAGTGGAAGAGCTAGGGTGGATTTTTTGCTAGAACAGCTTAAGCTGAAATGTCTCTTCTGAGAGTATTTGGAACTACCAAAAATCTGCAAAATAATTCAGTACGTAAATTTCATTACTCACTGTGTGCATCCTCGTACACTTTGAATGTTGCTAGTAAGCTTGACTGTCTTCCAGTGCTGATGGTCACTCTCCTGAGACTCCAACCTCATATGAGTGTTTAGAACATCCAGTGGTAAACTGTGTTTACTGTTTAGTGGTTGTTAGGCTGATCAAGTGTACTTTGCATTACTCTACTTATGAAAGCTGCTATTGGTGGATTTTTATTTTTGTTTAAATCTCTTATTTTTCCATGCAGCTTATTAAAATATGTGCTCGTGTGCAACATGTTATTGTTGCTAATAAGCAACTTTTTAATGCATGTAATGTATTAGACTTTTGACTTTTTGGAGCACTAATAAATTAACCAGCCAGTTAGTGCACACCCCATTTGGCTTATTTTTTAAAAATGTTGCTTTTGTATGGGAGGTGGTGGAATGAAATTTTAGTAAACTGAACTGAGTATTTTTCACTTCTGTGATTCTTCCTTTATTTCTGGTATCATGCTAACTTGTGATTCTAGAGGTAAAGTGTATTTAGCCATGTGTATGCTGTTTTATATCAACACTGACACTAATAGCATTACCACAAATTCTTCCACATAAGGCTATTTAGAAGGCTTTTGACTAAATGAAATTTAGCATTCTTATTTATTGCTTTGAAAATTGCTGTAGAATTAATCTCCTGTTTTCAGAGATTACACAATTCTGTGTCTGCTGGTGTGTTTGAAAGATTTCATTCTTGTTCCACTTTACAATAGGGAAAAAAAGGCCAGAACAAAAAAAAAAGTTTCTGAGGAGTGGAGCTTTGTGTTCTGCTGTTTTGTCTAAGCATAGGCCTTCTGGCTGATAACTCTGGTTGGTTTGGTTCCTTCCTGTATTGGGATGGTTTGGATGACCTCTATATGGCTTTGAAGTTTAATATTACATTCTTCCCTCCTATCTTATAAGCAATCACAATTACAGAAAATGGACGTTCCTGCTGATAATGTATTATTTATTCCTTCTGCTGTTCTTCAGAAGATCTCCCTTTATGACACCTTGTTTCCTAATTCAAGTCCTTATTTTGAGTTGTGTCCTACCCTTGAAATTATTTCTGTATTAGTGATCACCAGTTGTTTTCACCCTTTTGTATTTTCCTAAAATCACCTTTTTTTTTGTTTCTCCTGGGAAGAGTTCTAATGTTGAGAAACCTGTATACCTCTCATCCTCCTATGCAGAGCTAACAAATCAGCTGGTCTGATGATCAGGACTTGGCTCTTTTATGAAAATAGATAAATATGCTGTTTAGGAGCTGCATAGTTCTAACAGGAATAGATAGGTAGTAGTTGTATGTTTTAAAGACAATGAATGATGTGTCATTTCTGTATTTGACTATTCCGGTTTCTCATCCTCAGAAATCTCTCCTGCTTTATCCCACGCTAACTCAGTTTAATGAGAGGTCTTACTGGCATTTTTGGAAATATCTGCATACCAAGGAGTCTAGAATATTTGTTGGTTTTTTTGCCTTGGTAATTCTGTCAGATTTTAATACCTTTTACTGGGAAGAGCAAATTGCCAAGTTAATGCACACTGTTTTCCTCTGCCATAGGAGGAGGACAGGGAAGGTAACTGCTCACGGTTAATGCACCAGATTTTGTCTTCCTTTCCACCTTTTTAAAAATTTTTCTAGGTTTGTTACCTAATGGCTTTTTAAGACATTGGATGTTTCATATTTCTCCATGTCTGTTGTCACGTGATCTGAAACAATAAATAAGTAGTAATACATTGAAGGAAAGAGGGAGTTATAACCTTGTTATAATCTCTTGCTTCGTCTTCTGTTTTAAAGAGTACGAATGTCTCTGCAGGCCCAGCACAGAACTCTGCCTGTGCAGCACTCCCCAGCAGATGGTCCTTTGGGGCAGTGCACAAGAAGAATCTGTGTGGAATGAGCCCAATGAACTCCCCCAGCATCTAGCAATCCAAATTACTCCTTAGAAACTTGCTAATCAAATTACTGCCATTTGACCTAGTTCCTCTTTCTCTGTCCCTCTTTCAACCAGATGTACATTTCTCACCTCGGTAATCACCTTCCTGAAAAGGCAGCATCACAGTCTAAGTAGAGTGTGCCGCAAAAAGTGTTTCTTTTTGCATGCCTGGTGACTTTTTCCTGTCTTATATACTAAGAAATAGTGAATAACTGTATTTGTTTTACATTCTCCTCTCTACTGTATATTTTTCTCGAGTTTTCTTTTATCTTTTGGTTTGATTTTGTGGGGGGATAGCTAGAATTGCAGTGTGGAGGGTAAAAGCTTGTCCCAGATGTATGCACTGGTATAGTTCTATTTTTCTGCTTCTTTTCCTTCTCTTAATTGTTCTTGTGTTCCATTTGTCTTTTTAACTGCCTTTTAGGTATTAAGCCTCTGATTTCAAAAATCTTTTCCCAGTGATTCCAACATTTGTTTTTGAGTTTAATAACTCTGGTAGAGGCCATCATCATGTAGGTACAGTTAGGATTGTTTTTCCTAGTGTGTGTTTTTTGCATTTATCATGGTACCATCTTTTTTTCTTTCCCTTTATTGTTCTGTCATTCCTCTGAGATCTCTTGTAACTGTTTACGTTCAGGCTTTTTTTATCCTGAATAATTCACTAACATTAGCATGTATTGTCATCTATTTAGACCTCTTTTCAAGTTTCTTGCAGGATCCCACTGTTAACCTTCATCATTATGATATTTGATTTATTCCTCTTCTCTATTTTCAGTTTGTGATTCTCAAGAGTGTCTTCTGCCATATCCCATGGTAACTAAGTTTATTTACTGAGGAGCCTTGTTTGCATATTTTGGAATTCTGTGCATAACAAATAGACTGAAGTTTTTTTTCTTCACTTGATCATTCATTCAGATTTTAAAACCAGTCCTAATAAATATTTAGCCAGCAAATATAACCTCTATTTTGGGGTAATTTACAGTAACTTTTCTTTAAAAAAACACTCATTCTCTCTCTAGAAAATCCTCAGCTAAGGTTTCCTAATATTGTTACACTCACTAGGTGACATGCAAAAATATGCAAACAAATTAAGTAATGGAATCATCTGCTAAATCTAAATTAGTATTCCTGTTGCTGAAAAAATGAAATCTTTATTTGCTTGTTTTTAGTATTTCCTCTTCTAAGGTATTTTTATGTACATTCTTGAGCGAAACCTTGGCAAATAAATAGCTTCTGTGAGATAAGTGGCATTCATTTGTTTTTATTTGAACTTAATCATGTTACTACAAAATGTAGTGAAAAATATTATCATCAAATGGGAATAAGTGTCTGTGCAAAGAACCTAACAGCAAAATTTCCATCAGACATCCCCTTGGGTTTTCACAGCCTTTTTAGTGATGTTTGCTAGCGCTGGAATTATTGAATTCTCACAGCTGATGTTTAGTCTGCCATAATTTCAGCGAGTGTTTACAGCCATGAGATTCCATAGCCTGTCTCACCTTTCAGTGGAGAAGGCAGTCCTGAGCCAAGCTTCTGGGCAAACAGTCATGCATTAGGATTTGAATGAATAAACAAGAGCTATGTTTATGGAAATGGTGGATGTATTACTCGATCTGTGCAACAGTAAAAGAGTTGATTGTTGTCAGTGACCTTGGAAGTAAACAGTGAAATCTTCAAGTCTGCTGATGGTAAATGGCTGTTTTGCTTAGTTAAATGGCACACCAATTGTGAGGAACTCCAGAAGCACATCAGTAAACTCTGCAAAAAGAAGTTTTGGATTACAAAATTCATGGGATGTAGTTGGTACTATAGGACAAAACAAGGACACAGCCTCTGGCCTGGGAAGTTCCTGAGCAGCAGATTTCTGGAGAGTGCTCTCAGGAGCTCACTTCTGCATGCTCCCTCTTCATCTCCGGCCCTGAGTGTTCCCTGCTGCCCCCGAGAAGCAGCAAGGCGAGTGTGTGGTCCCACACTGTCCAGCTGGTTGTAGGCTGAGTTAACATTGAGATCAGTTGCTATTTCAGTAGAGAGGTGTGTTGGGAAGAAATGGTGATCTCATGAAAGATTTATGTAGTGAAACTGAGTAAGAGAAGTGTTTGGGAATTTCTTCTCAGTAGCCGTGGTGGTATTAGTTGGTCTGTAACCTTTTCTTACATAGGCTGCAAAACATTTTCGGATTTTTAGGGACGTGAAAAATTGGAAGCACCTTCTAGGAGGGCATTTTAAAACGGATTCTAAATTATTCTAATAACCTGCTGCTTTTCTTAGCCCTGCTGTAAGTAGGATAAGTAGGCTAGACTCTCAAGTGGTAACAGGCCTGCCTCCATAGCCTTAGATGAGGACTGGGTCTCAGGTTGTGTGCACTATGGCTGTAGGTTCTGTAGCAAATTCATGGAACCACTCAGAAGCAGTGTTGCTCTCTGGATGCACCCCTGCTGCACATGTTGTTATTAATACCTTTAATCTCGCAAGATTCCCTAGGCAAAAAAGGCTAGAAAAAAATGTGAATCTAATTGCTCAGATGTAACGCTGATGCTGTTTACAGTACCTCAGGAAATGTCTCCTGGCTAGATTCTGAGGAGTAGTTTGAGGGAGGGTGAATTCAAGGCATATGTATGTTTGTTTGTTTGGGTTTGTTTTTTAAGATTTGATTGCCAGGAAGTGCTTCCAGGAGTTCAGTTTTGGCATAACAGTGTATGAATTAGCACCTTAATTCTCCTAGGCTTTCCTTAGATTTGTATCCATTTTCTTTAATATGTGGCATAAGTTCAATATGAGTAATTATTTTCTGGTTTCTTCAGACTATAGTCATGGATGCAAATATGCACTGAGCTTTTCTGGCAGATACAAGAAAAGAATGAAAAACAAAGAGAGGAGACTCAATTTATCCATTTTTCTGTTTGATTTTTTTTTTCTTAAGATGAAGGAAGGTAAGAGTTGCAGTGTTAGTTGGTGATTCATGATCTGCCAAAATAAGCTTGACTAAAAGAGGAGGGGAAAAAACCCCACCTAAAAGTCAAGTCATGTTTTAGCTTTTGAAATATGAAAAAGGAAGCAAATGTGAGCGTTCTCAGAAAAAAAAAAAGAATTTTACCACAAACCTGGCAGAGATCTTTGTGGAGAAATGTCTGTATTTTTCCAGATGAAAATTGAGAAAACAACCTGGTAATTATAGATGAAAAATTTACGTACCACATGTTAGTCTAACTAGCACAGTCTCTGCAAATAAATTCTAGTGAGATCAGTCGATGTTTGGATGAATATCAAGATATGGATGGTTTTGATATAAAAGTTTAATTTGGTTCTTTGCGCACATCACTTACTTTCACTTCCCTAAAGTAAACCATTGCAAGATATGAAGTATTGCTGTATGGAAAGAAGCCTGGAAAGTCTTTATGCAGAGTAGAGTTGCTTCAGTGTGTAGTACTTGGTGTTCATGACTTTTCATATTCAGTAATGAACTTCTCTTCACCCAGCTGCCCCTGCAACCCTGGTGTGATACTTTTCATTTAGGATGCAAGTCTGTGGTCCATCTGCTGCTGGGCATCTTGAAATAATTTGTAGGGGATGTTCTTTTAGATACAATGTCCTGGAAGAGTTCCCATTTGGTGGGAGTAGTATTGGCAGCATAAATATGGGCTTCTGTGGTAGCACTCGTCAACTGGTAATTACGGGCAAGCCAGAGATGATCAGAGCTGACGTCTGTCACGTGCCCACAGAGTAGCTAGGAAACCAGAGACACTTGAAGAAGTGTTAAAAAGTAAATCTCTTTCAGCTAGAGCAACAGCAGCATTTCCTGAAGCAAGAGGAGTCTTCTGAAAACATGAAGCCTCTTGTATTTCTATATATATTAGCCCTCGACAAACCATTTTCTATTAATTTTTCAGTGACCTTTGTATTACCAACCTTCTTTTTGCAGAATTTGATGCCCCTCTGGAATTCCATGCCACTGGTAGGGCATTTAACTAAGGGGTTGTCAGCTAGGCTGGTGAGTGGCGTTGGTGCTTGGGCTGTCACTGGTACTGCATTTTGGGAAAAAGATAACAAGTGCCCGGTGTAAACCCAACTTGAAGCTGGAAGGTTGGTGTGACCTCAGGAAGAACCTGTCCTTCCTGTTTACTTCCATTTTTGGACCGCCCTGGTTTGGAGCTCTTTCCTATAAGGTTCATGGTAAGCAAGAAATGCCATTATTTTGGTTTTGCTAATCTCCCCCAGTCTTAATCCAGGCGTTTTGCATAGGGAGGTTTTTTATGATCAAATACCACAACAACATGAGAAACAGATGAAAATCCCTTCGGTTGCACTGTCGTCCCTGCTTTGCCTTGCAGATTGAAACACTTCCAGGCAGCTGGCAGTCTCGTTTCTGTCTGAAATATTCATGGGGTGCCTTTGCATCTTGACTAGGTTCCTGTCCCTGGCGTGGTGATAGGGAGAGACAGAAAGGTGGAGGTGGGGACGGCTGTCCTGAGGTCAGACACTAAAACAGTTGAACGTCTTCTCTGCAGTGGGAGCTCTGCCGCTGTTGCAAGCCTTGGCCGTGGGCTAACACAGTTTTGTACTGGTTAACAGATGAAATTACTGAAGTCTAGGCTGCAGCCAGAGTGAGAAATAAGCTCCTTCCCCCACTTCCACGACCTACGAGGAATCATCTGTTGCCTGAGGTTATCTACAGAGCATTTGAGCCCTGTGCTTACTTTTCAGCTCAGCTAGGAGCTAGCTTGTAGTGGTTTTGGGTTTGCAGACTATACTGCTAACCCTCTAACTCCAATTTGAAATACCTTCTGGAGGAGAAACTTTGTGAGGGGACAAAATTGACTACTTCTTCTCTCATGTTTCTATAGAGGTGAATGATTTGCTTTATATGAGCCTAATTGTGAGTTAGAAACTACAAACTGTAAATTTATGATCTTGTCATAGTAAAAACATGAAGCAGCATAAGTGTTCATTTCTGTAAGCAGTCTCTAGGGAAAAAAAAATGGTTGCGAAAACTGTTGGATTGCATTCCCACCTGTCTGTGATCATCCAAGAGAAATTACAGGCAATTTGTTTTTTGCCCTAGAGGCCACTTGAGCTGTTATCCATGGGTATCTGTTTCCTGCTATGGTAATATATGGAAAAATTCTTCAGGGACTGAGGCATGTTTTAAAGACTGCAAGCTGGGTTGTATTCAGGCCAGCTAAGATGAGACGAGATATTATTGAGGAGCCCTGCAAGGTAGTCAGGTTGCTGTTACACTCCTAGGGCAAGCAGAGGTGTGGAGGCACCAGCTTTAAAAACTTTCTCCTTTTTTTTACCTGCCTTTAAACGTAGGATCTTTGGCCCCTAATGCAGGTGGTGCTGTTTGCTCCATCAGGGCCCACTGAGAAGCAGTATCCAGTGCACAGTTCTTAAAATATTTATATGAAGAAATATTCTGTATATGTGCCACTGCTCTGTTGAGATCTCTCCTGGTTCTTACTGATGTTCATTCATCAGTGGTGGAGTTTTGGGTTTTAAATGCAAGTCCTGCATGGTTTTGTTCTTCATTACCTGGCATGCAATAAACACAGCTGCTGAACTTGAGTTTCCTCAACAAAACAAGCTGCAAGGGTGTTGTGAGGAGGTTATGAAAATCTGTCTGACACTCTACAAGTCTTAAAAAAAAGAATCAGCTTTACCAGATGATTTGGCACGTCCTTCCCAAGTGAGCAGAAGGACTGAGTTGAGGTTGATAGGCAGGCTTGACAGGCTGGAGAGGGGAGCCAGTGTGAACACTGTGAAGTGCAGCATGGCCAAGTGCAAGGTCCTGCTCCTAGCTTGGGATAATTCCATCACACAGGCTGTGTGATCAGTGCATTGAGTGCAGCCCTGCAGAGAAGGACTCGTGGGGGTTCTGGTGGATGAGAGGCTGAATGCGTGCACATGCAGCCCACAGGGGAAGCAGTACCTTGGTGTGCACCCACCTGGAGTATTGCTTCCAGCCCTGGGGACTCCCAAGATGAAAAGGATGCGGACCTGTTGGAGTCAGTCTAGAGGAAGGCCACAAAAAAAGTGAGAGGGTTGGAGGACCTCTCCTAATGAGGAAAGGCTGAGAGGGTTGTGATTATTAAGCCCAGACAAGAGCAGGTTCCTGGGATACCTCTTTGTGTCCTTTCATCTTCTACAGGGATCTTACAAGAGAGCTGGAGACAGGCTTTTTAATAGGACCAATTAGGACAAGGGACAATGGTTTAAGCTGAAAAAGGGTAGGTTTAAATTAAATATTAGGAAGAAATTCTTTACTGTGAGGGTGGTGAGGCACTGGAATGGGTTGCCCAGGGAAGTAGTGGATGCTCCATTGTTGGAAGTACTCATCAAAATCAGATTGGATGGGACCTTGAGCAGACTGCTCGAGGCAACCTTAAAGATGTGCCTGCCCATGGCAGAGGAGGTTGGACTGGATGATGTTTAAACAACACTTACCACCCAAACCGTTTGGTGACTCTGTGTCTACAGGTAGTGCCTATGTTGTTTTGTATTTTAGGAGGGAGGAATTTCAGACCACTGAATAGCTTATTACTGTATTTTTAAAAGTCCAAGCAAAAAAAGAATGTTTAACTGAAGCACATTTGACCTAGAGATTTGATGCTATTGCAAACAAGAGCTTTGGAGGATTTGAAAAAGAAAGACATAAGAGTGGCAATGTTTATAGTCTCATTTATGTGTAAACCATCTTCATTAAAAAATACAAGCCTCCATATGATACAGTAAGAAGAAATTTCCTTATAAGCAGATTCTGGTACAGTTTGCTTGCTGTTGTATGTCTGACACCTCTTCCTGAGGCAAGATGAGGCTGTGAAGGAAAGGGAACACTGATACTGAATTAAAAATACCAAGTCTCAAGGCAGATTTTCCTGGCATTTTTTGGAGTGTTTCTTCTCATTTGATGTGGGAAGACAGCTATCCTTCAGTGTCCTTTGGTTTCTGGTAGCTAAACATCAAGTGTTCCCATTGCGTGACTTTGGCTATTGTTCCTCAGTCCTGGAGGCACTTTGTACACCTCAGTTGCAAAAGGGTAAGGGCATGGATAGATGAAGAATCTGTCTGAGGAAAAGCAATGAAGTGTAGAGGGTATTCTGCTTGTTGAATGTCAGTTCCTCAGAGGGGTTGCCATCCTTATTTAACAGGGTAATCCAGGAGAAGCTGTTTCGTTTCCTATACATTATTAGCAGGGTCAATGATGGCAACACCTAAGTCTGGATTTCCTGTCTGCTTCTTTAGGGAGCAGAGAAACCCTTTGTTTTGTTTACCACCTGCGGGTAAGTAAGCGGTTTGCTGTGTTCACTGTTAGAATTTGTGGAATGACAGGAAGAGCACTACTACCTAGCAGGAAGAGTATCCCAAAAGCTGTGTGCTTGATGGAAGCAGTATTTTGAAAGAGGAGAGATATGTGTTTTAGTTAAATTAGTGTGTGTTCTTTCACCAAGGGACTCCCTGTCAGGTTTAATTTGAAATGAAACTAATTGTTAGTCTGACAGCTTGATGTGCTGGGAAATGCAATAAATACATTGGTTCCAAAAATCATTTTCAGCTCTATTATCTAACCATTGTTTGACTCAATAAGAAAGAAAGAGCTGAAACATGCACGTTTTTAGGAACAGCTGCCTATAAGTTTAGCTTATGTAGAAATAATGCAAGATTTTGTGCTCTTTTCATCAAATGCTTTTAAAAACTATTGTACTCTTGTTTCATAATCTTTGCTAATTAACATAGGCATAAAATTATTGCTAGCTCTGGCAACGTTAGTATGTTTATCCTGTTTTTTGGTTTTGTTAATGTTTTCTTCCCTACTCAAGCATATCCGGGACACAGAGCAATCCGAATTCCCTAAACTACCGAGATGTAGAACTAAAGAATTAATTTGCATTTTTGGTCATAAGAGATTTCATTAGAATCACTTGAACTTTAAAGAACTAATTGCAAGCTTATTTTACAGCTGGTATTAAAAGGACAGCACGGTCACTTTCTCTGATCAAAGTGCAGACTGAAAATAACTGCCTGGCAAATCTCATGGATCAACGTAGAACCAATTGTATGAATCATCAAAGTTTTATTGTTACCGCTTCAGACTGGTGTAATTAGGCATTACCTTTTGGGCAGACACAGAATGCAGTCTCTCGCTCAAAAATTAAAAGCAGCTTGCTGTACGCTGCTGTGAGACTGGCTTTGAAATAGAAAAGGCAGTGGTTTGTCAGGAAGGTAGGACTTCAGACACGAATCTGGACTAAGTACTGTCTTCGTAGGCAGCTGTCTTTACTGCTGCCACCAGTTTCTTCTCTTTGCTTTGTTCCAACAGTTGTTTTGATTTTCTGAAGAAGTCACTTAACATTTATTAGCTCAGCAGCCAAAACTGCACAACAGTACCAGAAAGATTTCTAGCAAAACCTTCAAGTTGAGTTGACTCCTGAATACGTGTAAGCATTTGTTTCTTTCTTAAGGAATTGGTTTTTTCTCTCTCTCTTTGCAATCTGCTGTCATCTCTGGAGGGCTGCTGGTTAGTGGCAACAGGGAAGTGTTCTGTTTTCTGAAGTTCCATTTTGATCCTGCAACAAGATATAAATCAGCAGAGGATCCCGGCTGTAGAAATATCCAGGGACTAATGTCTCCAAGCAGTAATTTATCAGAGCTAGATAATAAGGGAAAGAAATTAAAGATCCTAAGGGGATGAATATCTTTATAGGACAAAGAAGGGAGGGTTAAGGAATAGGAGACTCTTGGAAGAAAAGATTGCAATTGCCTGAAAAGATAATGGGAAGGTGATTGTCTTGAGTGTGAGAGAAACACCTGAACTGTACTAGATAGCGCAGAAAACTGAGTGATAGGCTTACTGAAACTATTAAAGAGCTGGATAGAAAGAGGTAGAGGAAGGAAGAGATCAAAATTAAGATTTACTAGAATGGCAGAAGGGATTAAACTTGAGAAACAGAAGGAAGTGCAGACAAGTGTATTTGCTTCTAATACTTCTGTTCCTTCTCCTTTGTGGCCAGGAACTGGACACAAGATATTAGCAGTGTCCTTACCTCATGCAGTGCTAGCCAGAGGGTGACAGCTCATTACTATCACTTACCTTTCTGGCTTAAATAGCTAACCTTCATCAGTGATGGTTAGTATGATGAAATCTGTTTTCCAGCTTCACTTGTTAAAGGCAGACTTGAAGATTTAGTCCCATGCAGGTTTACCATCTAATGAGCTGTGTGCAACCCTGCCACCTCTTGTGAAAGCGATCTTCAGAAGAACAAAAAAAGCTTTCTCCCTTTTCCTTACCCTGGTGCAAAAAAATTTCAGCCTAAATAATGTTACTAGAGTAGGCTAAGCTAAGCTTAAAAAAAAAAATCAACCTTCACTGACCTTTGTTTTGGTGTTTTCTTATAAAAGCAGTGGGGGCTGAAGAAAACCTGTCAGTTCTTTCAGACTTGAGAATTCAATAACAACTGTTTCAGAGTTCACTTCTCTTAATTATTAGACCATCACACTGAAATGATACCAATCAGAAGCTCCATACGTGCAAAAGTTGTCTTAAAATAACAGTAAAACTTCAAACAAGCAAACAAACCCCCCCAAACCTAAGGATTGGGGTCAAGTCTGTTCTCATCTATATATTCACTGACAGACTTTAGTTGCATGATCAACTTTCCAGGTTTTCTTCAGAACTTGCTTTATTCCACAGAATTTATGCCATTAAGAAGCTACTTGCCCAACTTTTTATAATACCCATTGAATTTCCTGTGGCTCTAGTTCCTATTTATTACATTTTAAAAATCTTTTTTCACAGCAGTCTCTGAATAATTTCCATATGGGCTTTTTGATGGTGCTTTTAAGTGGTGCTTTCAGAATCAGCTTATTTTTAAAATGTTCTTCAGGTATGAAGAAGCCAAGTTTGAAGTTAAGGTGCAGAGAGTATAACTAATGGGCTGGCCAGATTGACCCTAAGATGCAGTCATATTTAAATATTTAGCTTGCATGTAGCACTTGGTATTTTCCAGCTCTAGCTCCTGTTGCCTTTATTTGCATTGGCCTTTCCTCCATTGAATTGAACATCTTAGGATGCACACCATAAAAAAAAGAAAAAGAAAGTTTAATCTGTGAAAAGTTTGATTATGTGATTTGCTAAGTATAGCTTTGGGATATTTTCTGGGAAGTGACTGGACTCCTTTAGTTCTAGATGTATTCCTTCTTGAGCATTCCCTAGCCTTTCTGCTAAACCCTCTCTGGCTGTTACAGCAAGGGCACCTCTTGTGTAATCCTCATTGATCACCAGAGGTCTGTTCTGTTTGCTGAAGAAAGACAGTGTTGTATGAGGGTAACATAAGAGAAATGAGTTGAGCATTAAGTGCAATTTGTGAATTTTGTTTATTAGTAGACAAACTGAGTAGAATCATCTACATTCCAGTAACGTCCAGTTCATACACACCTTCATGCTACTTTTCTTTGATTTTCTCAGCCTCTTTAATTTTAAACAATTTACATACCATTAGCAGAATTTTGTTTTCTACCTGGTTGCATGCTAGATGGTATGTTAATTGAGGATGATTTCAGATGTGTTCTGACGCCAAAGGCTATGGTGAGACTTGGAAAATCTCTCATCCAGTTGCTGCAATGGATGGGGACAGATTAAAAGAGATGTTGATGAGATGAATAGCAGGGAAGTGATCACTTTGAACTTAATTTAGCCATTAGCACTTTCACTAAACGTTTGCAATTGGTCACTATTAGAAACCAACTGCCAGGTGCAGGTTGCCTGGTTTAAACTTCTAAGCTTCTTACAAACCACAGCTTCTAAGGACACAGTCCAGGCTCTGGATCATGAGATAACTCAGGCTGGAGAGGGCCTTGAGAGATCTCTAGTGTAAGCTCAAAGCAGGGATAACCAGAGCTCAGACCAGAATGATTACTCATGGCTGTATGAGCCAGATCTTGTAAATCTTCAGAGACTGAGGCTACTCAATCCCTACAAGCAACCTGTTCTTCTGCTCTACTGTCCTCATGGCAAGTTTTTCCTCACAGAACCACCCTTTCTTCAGCTTACCTCTGCTGTCTCATCCTGCAGCCGTGCACCGCTGTTTAGAGCCTGACAGCGTCTTCCTGGTAACATCCTTGCAGGCATTGTCAAATTGCTGTTAGGTTTTCCCAAAGCCTTTGCTTCTGTAGGTTGAACAAACCCAGTTCCCCGAGTCTTTCCTCACAGGATAAGTGATCCAACACCCTGAGCATCCTGATGGCCCTCCCTGAGCTCACACTACTTTATTGATGTTTTGGGGGCCCAGAACTGAATGCATTATTCCAAATGTGGTCTAGTGAGCACTCAGCAGAGTGGGTTAATCTCCAGCACAAAATAATTCCAGCTTTATATGCTGCTAGAAAAGGCTGCTGGCTCATGTTCAGCTTGCTGTTCGCCAGGAATACAGGAGAGAAGTTAGGTGTATTAGTTGTAAAATTTAGTCTCGTCTCTTCTTCATCTATAGCCTGTATTTCATAACTTACCATTCTGTGTCAGGTTGCTCTCCAGTTAGGCTTCAGATGTCTTTACCACTTTTTTCACAAATCCCAATCTTTCGCCTTTTTTGTCTCTATCTATTCCTGCCTGGCCTGTGAAGCTTGTTTTTTCTGCCCTTGGATCGCCTGGGATTTTCCTTTGTAACAGTGTATAGTAGGGACAACACATAGAAGCAATGATGATAAAGAACAGCTGGTGTTTTCTGTGTTGGTTTTGGGGATATTGCTGTCTGCCAAAATTGCAGGACAGTCTCATTTGGCTCATGAAGCTTTGAGAAATCTTGTACAGGGTAAAGCGTATTTGCATTGCCTTAGCCATGCAGAGCAGATACCTGCAAGCAGAAATGCCTTATCTGCAAGCACAGATGGTGTATCTCATTAGACCTCCTAACAGAGCTGAAAATTTAGATGACCTCTTGCTCTTGTGAACCTTTATATATTTGAAATTGTCAGACTTCTGTTCAGTGCCTGAAGATTCCCGCACATCTTGGTTTTACGTGTGTCCCATCATTGGAACAATACTGTCACCTCAACACCTCCTTTTTTCGCCACATGCACAAATGCCAGAGAGAATGTTCTTGACAAACAAGTGGCAGTTGAGAGTCCCTGACAAGCTGTGGCATTGCCACAGCTTCTTAAAGTTGCTTTCACTCTCAATATGGCAAAGCTGCCGATTTTCCCTTGAAGATAGTTATTCAAAGACTTAAGCTACATCCCTGTTTTCCAGAGGATCAGCACTTCGTGGAGTAGATACTTCTACCAGCAGAGGGTAGAGAGAGGTATGGAGGAAGTCAAGTCCTGGTTGGAACTGTCTCAGTTCAGCTATCAGTCATGCAGGAATATTTCAAGAAATATCAGGATGAATTTTTAATAAGCTGAGAGGTCATATGTTCTGACTTACATATAGCTAGAGGTGTTCAAGTAAGTAATGTCAAGTCCCACTCCGTGACTCCTGCTGTGCTTCTCTTCAAGATCTTTATTTGCATTTATATTCCTATAGCTAAATTGCAAGAACCAGTTGATCCCAGAAAACAACCCTTAGCTAATCAGTTTGCTGGTCTTAATGTATTCTGGGAGAAACAGAGGTAATTTTGCTGGGGTTTTTTGAAATTCAGAGGATAATAACATAGAACATGTGAGATTAGCATCAGTCTGCTGCAAACAAACAGCTCAGCATCTTGGAGAGCACTTCTTGCCGTGGATAAGAGGTTCATTCTTACCAAGGCAGACATTGTCTTGGATGAAGCTCTCATAGTTGAAATTGTCTACAATGAATGAGCTAATATTGTCAAATTACAGCACAGGCATAGCCATCTAGATGTGCATTGGATTTTTTTAAAAATTAGATTAATAGACATGGATATACAGAAAAGTAGAAAGCCTGAGGTCAAGATATCTATATCATTGTAAAAATGGAAAGAAATTCCTGTTAAAAGCTTTCTGTTTTCAATAGGAAAAAGGTTGGCCCTGTGTCTTAGAGTAAAAGTAACTTGTTACTTAAAGTTTTGATATCAGCCTTATTTATGAAATGTGCATTTCTTCCTAGCTGTGGGACTCATCTCAGCCAAGGCAAACTTTGATGTGAAGGGTGTTATGTATTCCTTTTAAAGGGGATGTTGCAGATTCCTATGTCCAAGCTATAAACAGGATGAAGCATCTCAGGCCCATTGAAAGAAAAGGCAGTTTCTAGGTTCTAATTTCATTTGTTTGCTTTTGTTTATGTATTACAGTGGTAAAATTATTTTTGGGGTGTCACTTTTATCAGTGGTTCCCTATTCTGTGCTCTCAGAACTGGATTTTTAAAGTAATTTTATTTACTTTAAAATAAACTTCCTGTGGTAACTCTGACCAAGACTTTGCTTCCTCTATCATGATTCTGGTCTCCCACAAAATGGGATTAAACAGCAACGAGCCAACCTTTGGACAGCTNCAGTTTACAAGTTAATTTTCATGGGATTTGACTAAGATGCTGCCGAGTCACACGTACACCAGTCTTCTGTTAAGGTTTTAATGTCTCTTAATCCACACAGTTTCTGTGAATATGAACAGTGTTGACTGCAGAGGTCCATTGTTTTCTAGTTTGTCTACCTTTTAGAAATTTTATGTGAATCTTCCCGTATTTAGGAGCTCACGATTTGTCTAGACTTTGTGTCAGTGACACAGTACGTTTTTAGTGTTATATGTGCTGCTTAGTTCAAATATGTCTCCCTATAATAATTCCTGAAGTTTCCATACCCTGGAAGTCTCTCAGCTGTTGGATGATTATATTAGAATGGTTGAATTGTTTTATGCAGAAATTGACTTCATGAATGCGGGGAAGGAGGAAATCGAATTCTACTGTGTAATAGCACTATGTAAAAACTATTTTGGTAGATAATAACTTTTAAGACCATATCTACAGCAAAATGTAATACTGCTGAAATTCACTCTTCTACTGTTTTTCCTAGAGGAATGTACACGTACGTGGTTAATCCTAAACCATAAAATGTAAATGGGGGTATTTTGATCACTTCATGAGTTCGTAGTTCTGTAATTATCTTTGGTATTTATTTCAGAATAATCACTGCATAATCTGATCTCTGTGTCTCAAAAAGTTTTGAATGCTTTATATGGAACTGTATTTGACACTTAAAAGATTCAACTAAGTTAAAATCTTTTGAAGAATAAAATATCTTATTCATAATTTTGACTTTTCAGTCCAACCCTTAAAATAGCTTTTTTGTTTTCCTGAAGCTTCTAACAGAAACTCTTGGAATAATAGTAAGAAAATTCCCAGTGTTTATAAGTGCTTCAAAAAAAGGCAGTCAGGAGGAGCCAGGGAACTACAGGCTGGTCAGCCTCACTCACTTCCTGATAGAGCAGCTATTCGTGGAAACTACTTTCAGGTACTGGAAGGACATAAAAGTGTTGGAAAAGTCAACATGGATTCATCAAAGGGAAGTCATACTTGATAAATTTGATAAACTTCTGTAACGAAAATACCAACTTGACAGACAAGGGGAGAGCCTTGGATATTGTCTACCTAGGCTTCAGAAAGGCTTTCAAAGCTGTCTGCTGTCAGATCTTCATAGAGAGGATGTGAAGTGTGGGCTGGAATGAGCAGAGCGACATCACTTGAAAACTGTTTGAATAGCTGTGCTCAGAGAGCGGTGATCAGTGGAAGGAAGTCTAGTTAGAGGCCAGTAATTAGCACTGTACCCCCAGGGTCAGTACTGAATCTGGTCCAGTCCTCTTCAACATCTTCATTAATGATCCAGATGGTGGGGCAGACCGTGCCCACAGCAAGTTCACATAGGACACAAAACTGGGAGGAAGGGCTGATACACCAGAGGATTGTGTCCGGTTCTGGGCTTCTTGGTACAATAGGGAGTTGCAGCTACTGAAGAGGGTCAACTCAGTGAAGGGCCACAAAAATGAAGAAATTGGAGCACCTTTGCTGTGAAGAAAGGTTGAAAGAGTCAGGGAGAGCTTTTCAATAAGTATAAATACCAGCAATGAGGGCACAAAGAAAAAGGAGACCAGCAGTTTTCAGTGATGCTCTGTGACAGGACCAGAGACAATGGGCACAAAGTGAAATACAGGAGGTTCCCTCTGGATACCAGAAAAAAAAAAAAACAAATGTGTTTCCTGTGAGAGAGATTGAGCACTGGCAGAGATTTCCTGAAGAGGTTTTTTAGTCTTGATGCTTGGAGATAATAGAAAGCTGCCTGGACATTGTTGTGGGAGGCCTGTTCTAGATGGCCGAGCTTGAGCAGGCACTTGGACCAGATGGTCTTCCAGAGGTCATTGCCAACCTCGACCTGTCAGTGGTTCTGTTGTGGAATGCTCTGTAATTACAGTTCTGTAATTTGTTTCATTAGTTTTTTCAGTCTTGTTCATCTTTTTGACTTTTAGACTGTCTAGACTAGGCTCTCAGTTCTCAAATAATTGGAGGCAGTTTTGGTTTACAAACTGTAAATAGTATGTCCAGAGAATAGGTTAGGAATGACTGTTTCCAAGACTCTCTTAGGTTGGAGAAGTGATATAATCTAAGATTGATTTTACATTTCTATCTGAAGTGTAGTGGCAGACCTCTAGTAAGAGGGATCTTAGAGGAAGCACTTGTCCTTTGTGCTGCTGTCCAAGAGGAGCCACCCAAGCAGTACATACTAGAGACTGGATGATCCAGGAGAGCCATTGAGCCTTTTCAGAGTGTGACCTTGTACAGTCATCCCCACATCTTACAAATTTTCTGATGGGACAATGTGGAACCACCTCTCAGTTGTCCCTACAGCTAGATTGGTCCAAAGTCGCCAGAGTTCTGATCAGTAGACTGCCAGTGTCAGATGAGTGCAAAAAATTGTATATACACAATGACATGCTTCATGAAGGAAGAAAAAGCTGGTGGTCTTCAGAGTGAAACAACTTCCATGGGCATTTGGACCTCCAGAGGGACAGCCTGCCCTGAGCACTGACCCAACACATCACTGCAGTGATGAGAGTGTTATTTATGGCCTGGCGTCTGTTTGTGGGCTCTGCTAACCAAGCCTAAGCTGCAGCCAGATAAACCACTAGGGAAGATTCTGAAGTGCAGGTCCAGGGACAAGGTCACATTAGCAACGGTGTTTGAGTTGGCCTCTGCTTGCATTGCCTGTTCTGTACTTCAAAGGATTATGATCTTCTGGGCTGTCAAGTCCACATTTTGCACAATACGCTATTTCCTTGTCATTACAACCAAATTGTTTATAGTAAAAAAGCATGTGTGAGATAGTGAACAACTGGCTCTTTTGCACTATCCTGCTTATGTGTTAATTTGTGCTCAAATTCTTTTCATATTTTCCCTGAGGATTCTATCAGATATTTCCCTTCTGTCATGCTTCTGTGATAGTTGTTCTGCAGGCTCAGTCACACATTCTACTGAAAATTCAGAAGTGGTTTCTCAAGTGCAAGTACCCTACTTAATACTCTTCACTCAATTTTCAGAGGTACGGGTGTTCCTATTAAAATCAGTCACATTTGCGAAGGCCTAAACCCTTTGGAAAATGCAGCAGGGTATATCAATGAAAATACCCAGAGTTCAAGTTTACAAACTGCATTTGAAACCGTTGCATTATGTGCACAATAGCTGAGATATTTGAATAGGTTTCCTTAGATTTTCCAAGGACATAAACACCACCAAATTACACCTTCCCATTGCTATGTTAATATTTTGATCTGATCTAAAACCTGACCTACCTGAAATAATTACAAGCCTTCCTGAAGTTCTAAATATGCATTTCCATTAAAAAACTGTTACTGAAGTCACACCTGTCAGTCTGGTTTAAGTTTTTAATTAATTTGTTCCTCAAGATTACCACACCTAAAAGAAATGGTAACAGCTGATGAAATTGCTTCATATGCCAAGAGGGACAGTGAGATAACATGTGGTGAAATAAAAATGAAACTTTCTGAGCACTGAGTGGTTTATGAGAAAGTTGCGAGAGGCTGCTTGCCAGTCTGTAAGACCTAGAGACAGACAGGAATTACTTCAGGCTGGACCTTCATAATAGTGGATTGGCTTAGCTCATGTTTTCTGGAGTGTTTCCATTCAGTGTTAACACCCTACTGTTACTTGAAGCTCTGCAAAATGAATGCAAGCTAAAATCAGCATGACTTCTGCCACTTCCAAGGGTGATCATAGCTCTTCCTTTGACACAATGCTAGGTAGATGCTTTCTGTCGCACAGTGTGGTTTGTTTCATGCCAGCACAGGCAGATACAGAGAGTGGGCAATTTTCCATGCGTTTTTCTTCTGCTGTGAAGAGTTGAGGCCTTCCTATTTCAAATGGTCAAGTCATAACATTTTGATTTATAAAAGATTGAGGATCTGTATGAAAACCAGTCTTCAGGAAATAGCAGAGGTACCAAAATTAACCTGTAGATGCCTGGTGGTTCATTACTGCTGATAGCTTATCGGTGCTTTTCATATGAGTTGCAAATCTGTGTTTTGATGATCTTTCAGGAGAGTGGCAGTGCTCCTTGTCTCTGTATAGGCTACGAAACACTTGGATCATTTCTCCATGTCACATCTTTAAAACTGGGGGAGGGGCTAGGGGGGAATTTCATGTATGTGCTTGTACTTAGCCCACCCTCACAGAAAAGGGGGAGAAGAAAGAATATTTGTTGCACCAGTGTTGTTTCGCTTTGTGTGCTTAACAAGGTCATGGCCAAGCCCTTTGTCTGAATGAGGCGGGAAGCCCATCGCATCATGTTACTGATACCCTGTGGTATCTACACCAAAGGACTTCATAGCAGATCAGTGGCATCTTTGCATTGGCTTTCTCTAGCATTACTGTTGTCTAAAAAACAACATAGCTTGTGCTTGACATGGAGCATATCTCTGGATATCTCTTCTGTCCTGTTATCTGGGCCTGTCTCAGGAGCTTACACTTCCACTGTATTTTAGGAAATTTTTCCTGATGGTTATTCAACAGTACTGCCAAAGGAGAGGATGTTCTTTTTTACTTGCTTTTTTCCTTCCCCTCGCCCTTTCCCTTTTCTTTCCCTCTCTGCCGCGGTACCGCTGGCAAAGGTACCAGGCACCCGCCCACAGTTTCATGGGCTGGCCAGGCTGCTCCGGGGTGCGGGAGGGCTGGCGAAGGTCCTGCAGGGGTTCACCTAACCCACCGGTAGTCCAGGCACGCTGAGGAAGGAGAGACAAGGCGGAGGGGCTTCCCAGGCTGGTTTATTTGAGCACCGGGTTCCTGCGGGGAAGCACCAGCAGAGGGTTTTACAGTAACATATATACCTTCGCAAGTGGGTGGGGGAGGATACAAAATACCCTATGGTGTAGGAACGTGGGGTTTGAATTTGGCTAGCAGCGGATTGGGGAACACAGAACCTTCCGGGGGAGGAACCAAATACTGCGGGAGGAAGGGGGGGAGATGGCAGTGCCTGGCCATGGTAGAAACCAAATCCTGGCCATAGCACACTGCAACACTTCTCCTCGCAGTTTCCTCCTCTACTGTACTTCGGCCCAGTACTCTCAAAACTCTTGAACCGAGGAAGAATGGGCCCTTCTCTTCTTACTTCCACTCATGGATTAAGTAGCATGATTGCTCTGTGTTTTTTCTGAACTCTGGATTGTGCTATTATCGTTTCTGTGTTGCATCAGGAAGTGTTACTGTTCTCTGTAGCAGAGCTTCACAACAAAACTTGCTTTTCTCCCTTAAAGCTCCTGAACACTTTACTTACTACTTCTTTCAGGGTGTTACAGTTATGAATGAGGATTGCTCCTGTAAAATTCATGGACATTTCTTTGCAGCTGGAAGTAGCTAGAAGAGATCCCTCTGATAGGCGAAAATTAAATTAAACTGCAGTTTGCAGCTGGCCATTATGTAGCAGCAATTGCATTGCTGTCATCTGGGTGCCTAGGGTATGTCTCTGTGGACTTCTGTATGAAGACTTTAAATAAATATGACAGGAGCCCAATACCTTCCTGTCAATTTTAATGTCATAGCAGCAAGTACTCAGAGCAAGAATACACAAGGGGTCTGTCTCCTCTCTTGACAGAGCAGGTTAATAATAGGAATGCCACATTGGTTAATACGAAGTTTTCCCATAAATAAGGAGGATGAAAATTAGGAAATTATTTGGCCTTTTGATAAATTAAGGACATTCACTTTACACCTGCTCTTTTTTGCTTTTTTTGTGGTGATAGAATGAATGGGCAGGCATTTGACATGAAAAGAGTTTGCAAACTTTTGGTCAAAATTTTGCAATGTGCGTTATAAAATATGATCTCAGAAAATAATGTAAAAGGAAGATCATAAGTGAATACAAGTACAACCAGTAAATATCTCAGACATTAATTTGGCTTCTTGTGTTCTTACTCTGAGCTTTTTTGAGATGTGGTTGTTACCAAAAAGCTGTGGTAATACATGTGTTCGGGGCTTTTTCAGCCCCTATCAGAGAATTGATTTTCACTGAACCACAGCTTTTTGTGTCTGAGCAGCTTGAAATGTAGTCTGGCCTCCCAGCTTACTTGCACCTGCCATGGGTAGGTGCTCTGGGAGCCACTCAGAGACTGAGAAATGACCACAAATAGACACCATTTCCCAAAATACATTATTGCTGCTTCTAGCATTGTTACATTCCACTGACCTTTGCTATTTTATGTTATGCAGCTCTCACCTGAATAAAATATTCAAATAATACCTCTAATTTTCTGTTAAATGATAACTTGGATTTTTTTGGGAGTTGCCAGTTTTTTAAGATTATCTGTGTTATAAGATAACAAACCAGAATTTAGAGTCTTAATGGAATTTGAGACCTTTCTCAGATGCATGCATTTCTGTCAGTATGATTTCTACTCTGTCTCTCACACTCTTTCATGATATGTTTTTCTGATGAAAGCAGGATAACCATCTGAATCCTTTCCTGTGTTCTTTGACATAGCAATCCCAGGGCAGTATATCTTTTATCTTCTCCCAAGTCTTTGATTAAAAGAAAAAGGAAGAATGATAAGATCCAAATTGGTGCTGTTGTTCGTCTAAAGTATTAGTAAGACTTCTTGTTGCAAAGGTTTTCAGCTGTGTCTAAGATAATGTGAATTCAGAAGAGTTCAGCTGAACCGGGCAGTGCATCATCTTACGGTCTAGCCTGCTGCAAAATTTGGTTACTACAAGTCCCAGATTCCTGATGTATTTACATGTGAAGTGATTATGCTGCAAGTTACAGAGATGCTTTCTCAGGAAAGCACTGACTTTGGAAATATGTTATCCAAAGTCATCACATCATAGAAAGTAAACAGTTTGGTGATTAACTTGCCACTGTTGCACAATTAATGTGTTGCTATTAAAAACAACCAAAAAAGTTACTGGTTTGGGATCAAGCCCTTGGGGGCTAAAAGGCTGTTAGAGAAGGACAGGATCATTACCTCCCCTGTATCCTCTGCCAAAAAAGAACCATTAAAAAATTTCCTCTGGCTCTTGCTCCTGCAGATCTTGAGCTCCCTCTAACCACTTGCTTTTGTAATGAAAACTCAACAGGGATGTGTTTCGTACTGAACTCTTAAAATAGTCAGCATTACACAGACATTTAGTCTGTGTCCTGGCATATTGAGGAGTCTTAATGGTGGAAGGGGAAATAAGAAAACGTAATGGAACCAAGAGATAAATAATGGAAAATGCATTTTTGTAGTAGCAATGTCTCATACTTACGAAGTGTTTCTTCCAAACATGAAAATTTGAAGAGAATAAGCTGTGAGTCACACCACATTGTGAAAAGTTATATAGTGTTTACAAATTGCACACCTGGTTGTGTGTATGATAGATGGCATAGTTATTGTGACAATTGATATTTTCACTTTTCAATTGTTTGAAAATCTGATTATGGTGGTGCATGTTTTCATTAATCTTCACACTGATGTACTGGGACTTCATTGAACTACATAAGAGTAAAAATGACCTGAATCGTGAGAGATCTCTGCATTTGCATGTTAACAGCCTTCTACAAAGCATATCCCACTTAATTAGTAAATAAAAAGCCATTAATTAAAATGTTTCTATGTCCAAATATACACAGAATGACAGAAACAGGTTTTTGAAGCATACAGAGGAATGGTAATCCAACCTTAGCTGATACTTAGATAGGTACACTTTTCAAAGGTGAGTAGGGTAACGATTTCTTAAGTCAGCTCCTGTTATTATATTGTTACTTGTTACAACATCCAGAGCGTTGCCAGAGGTACTACCACCAGGCAGTTGTTTTGGAAAAACTGTGTTCTTGCTGAGGACACCCTTCAGCTAGAACTACAGAAACGTAGCTTTAGACAGTACTCCAGCCAGAACTGTCCCGCCAGGTAGTGGATAAAGTAAAACGAGTCATTTTTAGTGCATCTTCTTTCTTTCCTGTTGTGCTGTGCATGGAAATGACCAGTATAAAATACTAGTACAAACTCCCATCATAAAGTACCACCAGTACTGCTGCTGCTTAATAAATGTAAACTCAGCTGAGACTGTGTAGGTATATTTTATTTTCATTCCTCAGAGAGGCTGATCTATTTGTCCCATAGAAGCAAAGTGAAGAAGCAAAGCTACATGTGCATCACAAACTGAAGAAATGTAATCTAACCCTGCTCTGTGTGGTAGAAGGTAATGCTGCCAGGTGGTCAGCTGCCATCCTGCACGTGCTATAGCACTTCTTTAAGGAAATGAACTGCTTTTGCTGTTATTAAAGCAATTAAAAGCCATTCAAACAAATAGAACACCAGGAAATGGCAGATCTAAGAGATTGAACTAGAAAAGTAGCAGTCATTCTTGTTTGATTAACAGAAAAATCACTAGTGGTATTGACATTCAGGAGTTTGAAGTTGCTTCAAGATTTCTACATCCCATGAAATGAATGGATACTACTTTAGAAGTATATTCAGATTTAACAGCACATTGATCTGTTACCCATTTGAATTGTCATGGCTTCTATTATCACTTTACAAAGCTAGACATTTATTTCACACAGAGTGAAAGCTTAGTGTCTAAGAACTCCTCTTGACATCCTTCAGATTGCAGTGCTTTGAATCCCGTTGCTATTGAATTCCTCAGGGTCATTTTCTGCGTATTTTCATGGCACCGTGTCCCAGTCCCACTGGCAGTGGAAGTTTTGCAGATGATTATAGAAATACCTGATACTGACCTTCTAGATTAAACCCTTAAGATTAATATGGAAGGAAGAAACAGCCTGTTCTGATTGAGTTCAGGTGACTGGATGTTTCTGGATGGGAAGTGATGCTGCCTTTCCAACCACCACTGCTCAGCACAGGCATAGTAATGGCAGTAGAGGAATCAAGTGGTTGCTTTCTCTCAGGTCAGCGGAGGTCAGCTTCTCGGTGAAGAAATTACACTTCACCAAGTCCTTTTTAACAAAGATGCACCCATGTCCGAGTCCCTTTGAGAGAATTTTGTTCCTTGTCTTGTGTCGAAGTAAAAACCTATCTGGGCTAAGTGTATTAGGGACTAGGGGGTTTCTTGCTATTAAAAGGAAGCTGTTAAGTTAAAAACATTGTTTAATTCTGTCTTCTGTGGCTCCTGTGTGAACTCTGAATATAAAATTGCATACTTAAAAGAATGTTTACTATGTCTGGATGACGTGATTTTTGCCTCCACATGCTGCTGGAGAATAGGAAAAATTGTGTTGATAACTTTGGCAGGGTTTGAACTAAAGGAAGTTTTTGGCCAAGAGCAGTCAGCTTACACAATCTTCAGGTGGGATCTGATACTACCAGAGTATCTTCATGACCTTCCACAACATCCTTTATCATGTTCAGAGCTTCCCCAGGAGTGGCCTATTGAAATGGTCAAGAGCTTCCTCATGGTCCCTTGTGCTGTGGGCAGAGACATTTGCTTCAGAGAGCCTCACATAACAGTAGGGTGCAAGTGTGGAATGGAAACCATTCAGAATGTACAGTGTAAAATTGAGTTGAGAAGGCTCCTCACAACAGTTGTGTGGCTGTGGAAGGTGATGTAGTGCATCATATCTGCACTGGATTTATGCATGTGCAGACACCTGCATATTTGACTTCCTGTCTGCAGTGGTTTTTGGGATAATAATAATTGATACTGCAATTGCTCAAAGCAGTAGGAATGTGAAAGGTGCACATCTACTAAATGATTAATACTTTGAAATATTGGAAAGCAAAATTCAGGTTATGAACTCTAAACAGGAAAGGTTGAGAAATTCTGGGCCACTGCTCTATGACTGAGACAAACACAGCTTTACCTGGGCAGAAATTATAAGATTTTCACCTTCTCAGCTTCTGCCTTCTAGTGTCTTTCTCACTGCACTGACATCCTGTATTCCTAGTACAGCGTCACGCTGTTCTTCCAGTTGTACTACATCTTTCATCTGCTGAGAGATGGAGTACAACAGTGCCACAACTGGCTCCTGTGTCTCTGTAGCTAAGACGCTGCAGTGCAGGCCTATGGTTGTGATATTGTCAGCATGGAAGTGTGTTGCTGTCATGGGAACACGCATGGGGATGCACTTCAGCACCTGACAAACACATGGAAGACTTGGTCCTCTCCCCCTTTTGAATGGTCTTTGGTCATTTTGCAAATGCTTAAAGTCTACCCTGTTTCATTCCTTATTTTAGAGATTCCTATGAGTTGCATCACCATTTAAGCACTACTCACTTTATGTCAGTTTTCATACCTCTTTTTTTTCCACAGTTAAGTAGTTACAGATTATTAAGTGTGCTAATCCTGCAGTCACTGTATATGAGAAGTTGGTCATTGGTGTTCGCTCAGAGCTAATGGAGATACTGCAATAACAGGGTTGAACCTTTATAAATCAACCAGCAGCTGGAGAATTGCAGACTATTTTGAAATCCTCTTGAGTCTATAGAAAAGGTGAAATACTTAAATCTTCATTTTGTGATCAGAAGGCAGCATGAAAGAGAAATTTATTCTCTGATAGCAATATCATGTACAACAATATAGGTAAGAGATGATGGATATCTTTCTTTAATAATTTCCTTTTATGGGTAATGCATGCACTAAACCCAAAGATGAATGAGAGGCTGGTGAGATTAATCAGTCCATATGCTGCAGTGCATTGATAGTGAATGTAAGAATAATGAATGTCAATCAATTGCTATTAAACGTAATGGCCAGTCATTTACCACCTCATTAAAAGATCAGGACACCCGATTCGCTTGTATGTGAATAGCAAAACAAATAGTAATTAAAATTTTCTGATAGGGCATTGCATTCTCTTGGGGTGTATTGGGGCACAGCCTAATACACGCAGACAAGAAAATTGTATCCCAAAAGTAGCACCTGTAGGTGTGTGTATGGATTTTGTGTGTGTGTGTACATACTGTGTTTCATCAAGATTTGTCATCAAGGGGAAGTACTGCTTTTTACTTGGTTTAGTATTTGCTGCAGCACCTGGGTGTTTTTGAAGTACAGGAGACTCTGAGGTTCAACAGTGCCATCCTGTGGATGATCTTAAAGATCTGAAAGATCTGGCAGATAAATAAATGACCTCAACAGGATAAATTATCATAGAATATCAGATACTGTGTGTCCCCATGCAATCAGCTAAAACATCTCCCTCTGGTAGTCAGTCAGACTAATTATTACTTTTCTGTCTAGAAAATGAATAACCTAAATGTATTATAACCAACGGGAAATTATTTCAAGCAAGCTGATGAACAAGGTGCTTGTTAGTTTTATTCTGTTGCTGAGAAGTGTGTTTTTAATCATCTCAGAGTGGTTTTAATCATCTTGGAACTTATTTTTGCAGACAATGCCAAAATCAAAGGTAACTATGTAAATTCAAATAAGCACCCCTGTAAAGACATATCTGGACATCTTTAGAAGAAACATTAGAGGGAAAACAAGACTAGTTAACTTTTATGTTTCGTAACCAGAAAATACAAATTCCCAAGCAGCCTTGAAGATTAAGTTGGATGATTTGAACAACTGGGCACAATACTTTTAATTGCAGAAATAGAAGGGCAGGATTAAAGTATGGAGTTTTATTGACTGAAAAGGAAATTCTCAGAATACTTGGGGAACTTTCAGTTCATGGAGTGAGTATCATGCCAGGAAAAAAGTAAAAACCCACAAAACTTGCTCGCATTAGGGACAGTCAGGGGATCAGTGAGTGACTGCAGATCATACTATTTCATATGTGGTTTTCATTTTGCTTGCCTAAGCAAATTGTAAGGAACATGAACGGTGTTTATTTGGAAATGAGCAGGGAAATAAAGGGCAAGCTGATCAGTGGAAGGTTATGCTCACTTTTCAAGTCCCTGCTGTTTTGGGGTTGCTGGATTCTGCTCACTTTTCAAGTCCCTGCTGTTTTGGGGTGCTGGAGGGGCAAGGGGTGTGCTGTCTCTGTGCTGCCTTTGCCTGCAGGGTCAGGGAGCTGGGTGCAGCTCCAGGTTCTGTGTTGTAATCTCCTTGGTTTGCAGGAATTTCTCCTTTGCTTTCTCCGTGCCCATCACAGAAATTTCTCCTTTGCTTTCCACAGCTAGAGGCCAACTATGAGTTGCAGTACATGCCACTGGATGATTTGATGAAAACAAGGAAACACCAAGTCACAAACTCCAGTGTTATTCTTGGATAGTTAAAAATGATGACATAATTTGTTCCAAAGTCTTCAAAAAACACATATTTATAGATTCCATGTATCTGTTTGCCAGGCTCACTTGAAAGAGCAAAAGGTGATCACCAGTGATAAGACATGTCATTAATTCCCATGAGTATGAAAAGATAAATATGAATCATTCTCATTCCCATTTTTTAATCATAAATATGAATCATTCCAGCTAGAAGATTTGGTTAACACAGTTTTAATGATTTAACTTTTGTCTAACATATTTTGACAAAAAAGTCTTCTAGTCTAGCAAAAGGCTTGCATCTATGTGGTTTTGTCCTTTATGAACTAGACTAGCCTGTTTTGAATGTTGGCATAGTGGAAATTTTGAGATTTTCAGGAGGTTCTACATTTAATTCTATTTTAAAGGTGTCTGCTATTAATAATTTTAAATGTAGTCTTCTGCAAGTCACTTTCTACCTATACTGAAAAAGAAGGTAAATGAGAGCAATATTACCTACTCCTTTGTATACCGTATGCTAATAGTTCTTAGCTCTCTCCTTATGTGGGTTCTCTGTGCTCTCTCAGTTATTTTTTCCATCTTTATTTTTGCTCTAGTTCTTCACCTACAGTGTTCCTGGCCTGAATACCATGTTTTAATTGAGGTACACTGATTTTTTACGATTGCTTTGTCTCGTTCTTTCTTTGTCTTGGCATGTTATTTTGATTTTTCTGATCACCAGTGTACACGGATCACTCACCTTCTGCACTGTCTGGCTGCAATGAGATCCATTTCCCATTTTAGGAGCTTTTATGTTCGTGTGGACAGAAATGATGCTTATGCATGGGGGCATTTTCTGGTTTCTCTACTCTGAATGGAGCCCTTTGGTTTGGATTGCACTATGAGCAGTGCTCATAGTCCTTCTTCCAGACTGGATCTGCTATTCAAACTGCTGCTGGAAGCCAGCATTAGATCCAATCCATCCCATCAGGTAAGGGATGCAGTAGGCAATTTGGGTGTTGCAAATGGCAGAGTGGCTGCAGGTGTTCATCCGTCCCCCTCACGGCATTGGGAATGTGCTCTGCTTTGTTCTGCATTTGGGACCACTCTGAAACAGCTGTGAATTTATGTAATCTCTGTGTGTGTACATACACAGCCTCTGCATGTCTGCGTGCACATTCACTGCATTTATAGATAGAGATAACTTAACTATAAATTTCCCTGTTAAATTAGAAAACTAATTCATTCCGTTTCTCTGTTTTAATGGAGTTGGATACTCATCTGCCTGTTGTGTGTTCTGTGGCCTCTAGGAGATTTCACAGTAACTCCTGTATCAGTGTGTTTGTCTTTAGAGTATGTCTGTCATACTTTACTTCAACCAGTCCCTCTAAGGTGAAGGCATAAGATTTTAGTATTGTTAACGCCTCATTTCATCAAGTTAATGATCTTTTCAAGTATTTCATCTTCTTTGTGATTTACCTTCCATGTCAGATAAAGACCTTATTTAAGCTAAGTATTATGAAATAATAGCAATCTTTATTCTGTTTGAATATAGTCAGGATAAATGAATCCAGCAGAGAATCTGATGTTAAATAGGTGCAGCATCGCACATGTAAAATCAGGGTAAGTTCTCTGAACACTCAGATCTTAACAGATGTGTTCTTTTTCTCCATATGTTACAACAGAATAAGGATTTGCTCCGAAAGTGTTGACACAAACACTAACCAGTCTTGGCAAACACAAAATCGTGTTCCCTACACAGTATCAGCTGTGGCTATTAATTAATTTTAAATAAACATGTACATTAAATAGCAATAGTTGTAAAGCACATATATGTGTCAACTAAATCAGTGTTTGTCAGAAAATAATTTTTTTTTTGCTTTCTTGTTTACTGATGCCTAGACAAAGGAATGCTGCATCTTCAAAACAACATCTGTCAAACTGATTTTCATCAGATTAAGTATATCCTCAGAGCAACCATCACAGCTTACAAAATACTGGAAATGTAGGTTGTGCCTTGCATGAAACACCAGTAGAATTTAAAGCACTTGAAAGTGTTTTACAAATGTAGCAATGATAGCCTGTGCCTGTTCTGCATTTTTGTTTCTATTTTCAGGAGGTTGTTGGGAAAGATAATGAGTGATGTTGCAACACTGCAATCCCAGTAGATGTCTCAGTTATGGTCCTGGCAGCTAATCTGGGTCCACAAAAGCCCATGGTCTGGGAGTCAGCAGTAGAGATTGAATTTATTATGACAAAGTTCATCTGTGGAAAGATTTCTCTCATTAGGAATGAAATTAAAGCATGAATCAGTGACTGATTATCCAGGCCTTTCTCTGATCCATTGAATTCTTCATTAGTATAGATGGGTGACTATATATGTTCTGGCCTCGTTCTGGTTCTATAGATCATCGAAAATAATGAATAACATTAAATTTTTAAAGATGTCTTCTGAAACAATGTGATCTGGAAAAAATGTGAGGAAGGCCAGTGGCTTTGACAAAGAACATAAATACCAACACACTCAATCATTGGCATTTCTGGCCAGCTTTCTGTCTTTCTCCCTGCTACAGGATAATTAATACGTGGAAATGAGCTTCCTATTAGGCTGGTGTGCCTTCCATAAGAGCGAAGCAGTTTGCCTGTGCAATGAGTTAAGTAGAGAGGTGAAGCCTCATTATGCTCTGGAGACTCAGGGCAGCCAGAAACAAATGCCAGGGTTTCTGTAAGATCTTTGTGGATGGAGGGTAGAGGCACTTGAGCTGGAAGCCAGGTCAGCATTCCCATTAGTTCTTCCTTTAAAAGCTGAAAATCTAGCATAAAGCAGGCAGAGTGCAGTCAAAAATCCATGGAGAGGACAAACAAGGGGGAAAGTCAAGGAGAAAACTGTTCCAGCCACATCTGGGAGTAGATACATTTTTGCAGCTCTGATTTCCTGTTTGGTTGTTCCCTGTGTGTCAGCACTACCCTAAAATGTGCCACATGGACCCTGAGTGAGGTGTCCTACCACACACCTGTGGGAGACCCTTAATCAGTGCCGTTTCCAAGGCCAGTGTAGCTAAAGACAGTCACAGAACCAATTGCAAGGCTAAATGTGTCTTGATAGAGTTCAAGATAAATGCTTTTTATCTGAAGAATATAGTTCTTATCAGGAAAATGGTAATTGTCTTCTTTATAAAGATGTGCTAGCTGCTTCTGCAGTACTACCTGAAACATTAACCTCAGACTGGATTTTAGCTTACCTGCAAATGACAGTGGTCTTTACAGGATCTTCAGCCTAATTCCTGGGACTAAAGAACATACAATTAAGTTAAAATAAGTATGGAAATCTGCCAAAAATTCTAACTCTGTCCAGCTCTATCATGTACTTGGGAAATTTAACACTTGCAAGTTTGGGTCCTTTGAATACTTATAAAATCAGATTTCAGTGGGAGATCAGAGTTTCTGAGAAGATTTTTGCAATTTGCACTGGTAAAAACTGTGTTCAAAATAACCATTATGCAAGAGATTCCTTCTGGTTGTCATTTTTGGCCAAAACCATGGAGCATTGCATTTGTTTTTAAGGCAAGAATTATGAACCACACAGCAGGTAATATGGTGTGGTAGTTGGTGAATACAGATTCTGTTGGGGAAATGTTGATACGAATTCCATGCATCATCCAAGCATAATGAACATTGAAAGGTCATGTGAAGAATATAAAAAAAAATCCATCTGATTTGACTTTTTCACTATCCAGTATTGTTAATAACGCAATGTCAAGCAAAAACAGTTTCTCTGAGTGTGACTAAAGCCAGATTCCATATGTAGTTCAAGAATAAATTGCCATACTTTTTTTTTTTTCCATTTACTGTTCATTTCCTTTATAATGTCATGGTGTTAGTTCGTGAATCGTACCTTGAGCCACTGCAGTGCCATCTCTGTTTTCTCAGTCAGAGTTACTTCTGTGAGTTTGTTACTCAGCATCCAGTAAGTCTCATGCAGACTGTAACATACTAATTGGCTCAGTACAATTAGAATGAAAAGGAAGTGTTTTGCTATTGATCTTTGCTTGTTATTAGCTTGTACTGACAGAAAATTAGATTGAAAAGGTCTAATACAGCTATCAAAATGTTATTTCTCATTGCAGGAAATATCACTGTTACTCTTCCATGGTAGTATTTTAGAGCAGAACTCCCTTCCTTTCTCCTTTTTTTCTAATCTTGTCTTTCTCTTTCTGACTTTTTAAAAAATTCTAGGAGGGATGCTAAGCCTTGTTAAATAACCAGGCTGTTCAAAGACTGAGTAGTAATACCATGACTGAAACAGGGCTCAGGCAATATTTATGAGTTCATTATATCAAGTCTAATACTGTGCTGCTTGTTATCTTAACTTCACACAACATCATGTTAATAAATTTTTACAAGCTGTGTAGTTGTAAAGTGCATCATAGTAATCACTATCATTCCTCTAATAAGTCATTTGATTTGTGTTTGCCTTGTGTTGTTCCAACCTCGTGAGCTGTAACATCTCAGGGTAGAACCCTTCCTGTGGTCCAGGGTCATGAACCACCTGCCCTGAAGCCTCAGTTACAGATGTGCTCAGAGGGAGGGACACCTTCACCTCTCCACTCTGCTTCCCTCTGCAGTGCCGCAGCTTACATGGTTTTCTTACAGGAGAATGACCTCTTGTGGAGATTTTGTGGAGCTCCAGGTCTCAACCCCTCCTCAGACTCCATGTCGATATGTGGTTTCACTTGCCACAGAGGCCGCTGAGGTTGCTGAGTGTCTGTAATTCAGACACTGGCAATGCCAGCAGGGCGAGCAGCTGGACAGGGCTGTGCTGTGCCCTCCAGCTGGAGGGGTCAGTTCAGGAGGTCAGTGACCCAGGGAAACCGAGGGCTCGCGCTGACCAAGCTTCAGAGAACTCCTGGAGTGTCTCTTCCTATGGTGTGGATGGAGGGTCTGCAAATGAAAAACCAGGAAACACTTTGCTTTATGTTTTTTTAATATTTGTTTTATTACAGACATGATTCTTTTTCTTATAATAGAGTAGGTAACTACCTGCTTGAAAATCTGTGATTTAAAATACTCAGTGTTGCTCCTTCTGAGACACAGAATCCCAGTTCATTTGATTGACAGATGTAAACTTGAAATTTATTTTATTCTGTAACACAGCAGTGACTTTAGTCCAGCTACAGTTTTCATTGTGCAATACAAATACACTAAGCCTAAAGTACTGCTGGCAGCTTATGTATAAAATTTGAGGATTAAGAAACCAATGCAAACAAAGACTCTCAGCATTAAATAAGAAGCAGTATTGTTGGACTAGCCTCTTACTGCTGTCACAATCAATGTGAAGTAATAGCAGCCAAAACCTACAGGTCTGGTTTTGGCTGCAATAAGTACTGCTAAGGCAATAGTCATTTGAAGAGGAAATTTGTCTTGTCTATTTGAAACATTAATCAGTTGCCAAAAATGCCACCTTTTTTTTTGCATGGTATATGTGATGTCCTTTTCATTTTTACCTTCTAAATAACAAATAATCCCTCTTATTTTTTTTCAGCCCACCTAAACCAGCGGTGTTCATCTCCGGTGTCATTGCCAGGGTAAGATTATTAGTAAATTTCTCTCAGTCATAGCAAAATTACTGTAGGCTTTTCAGAATTATCACCAATCAGAGCAAAATTATTTTTCATACACCTTTCTCTTTTATGAGAAGAGGCTTTATGTTTTCTATATTCGTGTAAGTCCCTTTGAGCATTCTTTCTGGGTTTGTGCGAAATTGAAATTATTCATTGAAATTATTTCCACCGTTTTTCTTTGAATTTTAGCACTTTAAGTTTACTGGATCATCTTTTTATATCTAAGCTAGATATTACTGCATTCGTTTCCTTTGGAAGCGGCGGCATATTAAACTGCTGCTGTAGCTTGATCCGTGATGAGGAGCAACACTCCTGCCTGTAAGGATACATGCTTGAAGATAGTGTGTTTCAGCTGCCATATGTGCCTTGAGGTCCTTGGGATTCAAGGTGGTATTCCCTGGATTTTAAGAGCAGGCAGGACCTGTCAATCCGTAGTGTTAACTAGCCATTAATCATACGATCAGTAATTCATGCCTTGTGCATTGTGGCAGGTTTTTATCATGTGATTTTATTTATGTGATGGTTACTTTACATCACTGGGGTTTATAATGTGGTTTACTGTAAGATGCTGTGGTGGTGTCAGATCCCATAGGTGGAAAGAGTGAGCTGATGCCATTTTCCTTAGCCCGTAAGGAATGGGCAATTGGCAGCATCAGGAAAGAGGAGGTAGAAAATGAAGGGTCTGAGGATAGAAAGATCTTTGAAAATTGGAAGCAACTTGGAGTAGAGAAAAAAATGCAAAATGTAACAAGTTAACATAGTGATTAAAAAAAACCCCAAACCAAAACTGTGTAAGATTGTTGCCCTGTGAGCCAATGGAATGCCGGAGTTTCTGGCTTATGATAGGTTTGTCCCACTTTCTGAAGAGGGAAGTTGTGGTGCTATTGTTCCCCTGTTACTGAGCACTGTTACTCATTGATGGTATTTGTTTCCTGTTGCTTTTTGAAAGCCTCATGGAACTGACCCTGGAACTGGCAATGGTAAATAGGTGATGTACAGGTTACACCTGAACTGAGACTGCCCAACAGCAGCACCCCAGAGCTGACATTAACAGACCTGGTCAAGAAGCATGTTAAACTTAAAAGCCAGCCACCCCTAAGATTTGAGTCATAAGTAGTTTTAGATCCTGCTTTCTTCCTAAAGAGCCGGTATTGTTTAACCTCGAAAAGAGAAGGCTTTGGGGTGACTTGACGGTGGCTCTCCAGTGCCTGAAGGAAGCCTACAAGAAAGATGGAGAGAGTCTAGTTATAGAAACATGGAATGACAGTACAAGGGGGAGTGGATTCAGACTGAAAGAGTAGGTTTAGATCACATGTTAAGAAAAATTCTTTACTGTGAGGGTGGTGAGGCACTGGAACAGGTTGCCTAGAGAAATTGTGGATGCCCCACCCCTGGAATTTTCACAACCAGGTTGGATGGGGTTCTGAGCAACCTGGTCTAGTGGAAGACATCCCTGCCCATGACATTACGGTTGGAACTGGATGATCTTTAAGGTCCTTCCAACCGAGGCCATTCTATGATTCAGATTCCTACAGCAGGCTTTTGTACAGGTAGTTTTTTGTGCTGCCTTAACTTACTTTTAAAATGGTCTCTTGTTTCTGGTGGCCTTTTGAAAACCAAACACATCTGAATGGAATATTTGGGGGTTTTTTTCCCTAGGGTCACATTAAGATACTATATTGTTGGATAGTGTGTGTAACTAGAAGAACTGAAGCTTGTGTAAGGAAAGTTTTGAAGTTGGCTAAAAGAACAGAAACGTAGAATGCGTACAGGAGAACTCCAAAGTAACATGCAACACTGTTTTCCATCTGATTTTAACATTTTTTAGAACTTAGCTCAGTTTGAACTGGAAAGTACACTTTTAAGATTCCTTAAACTTTTCTTGCTGTATTCTTCTAACAGGGTGATAAGGACTTCCCTCCAGCTGCAGCTCAGGTGGCTCATCAGAAACCACATCCTTCTGTGGAGAAGCTTCCTCATCCACAACACGTCAAACAGCACATCCACCAGCCTCGCAAATGAGCTCCCCGTCAGGATCTCTGCCGAACTGCTGTCAGTGGATAAGTTTACAAGAGAAGACAAAAACCCTTTAGGATTCACACTGTCAAATCAGGAAAATTGGCTTCTAAAATAATACGCTGTTTCTTTTACTTTAATTCTCAAGGGTTAATACGAATGAAGACATTGTTCAGTTCTTACCCAGCTGGAAAATTCTGTATTGCATATTTGCTGATCCGGGGTGCTTTTTTATAAGATCTTATTGCCAAGATAAAACCTTTAGTATGAATAATATGATTAATGAGCTTAAAATTGGTACTTTTAGTTGTGGACTCACAATAGCAGATAGTTAATGTAGTTTTTATGCTAAGCCAGTAAGGAAGCATAGCCCTTTTGTCTGGACTTTACTGTCTGGAGGGAGTTTGTTGTGTGTGTTGAGGCAGAAGTCAGCGGTTCTCTTGAGTACATAGAACCCTTGCAGCCTCCAGTATCCTACAGTGTTACACCCCAGTGCCCTCTGTATTCAACCAGGGAGATGATAAAAGGGCCCCCACGCATTCTCAGGTGGGCAGAGATCCAGCTGAATCTCCTTTACCCCCCTGTGCACTCAGGCAGTCTTGCTGAGATTTTTCCCTCTGGTGGTCTGTGGGTATGGAGAGGAGAGAGAAATCAGGATTACAAGAACACTGCTGCTGTAGACAACTCACTTGTGATCTCCTGGGTCTCACTGGGGGCTGTATTTTTGAGGTGATGATTTCCCATTCCAATAACAAGCTGAAGGAGTTCATGACCATCGATATTGAATTTAAAATAAGTTGGTGAAAAATTTGTTTATTTTTTTTAATTTAGAATTTGAGATCACCATTTGAAATTAAGAGATATCATTAGTAAATATGTTTATGATCCAACCTCTGTTGCACATCATATTTTTTCCTAGTCTTCTTATTCTGAAGAACGGTAGTGATATGAGGGAGTAAAAAGAAAGTTATTTGTCAAATAGAGCAATTGTTTTAGTTTTAACCACATATTAAAATAGTTTGATTTCTCAGTTCATAATCACTTAGCTCTATCATTTTCCTCCTGTAACTCATCTCTGTAAAAACCAGGAAAACAATTTTAATACATTCTACCTACATTTTTAAAGTGTCCTTATGTTTTTAACTGACTACAAATAGAATACAGCCTTTAGTACCCTCCAGGTTTATAAATTTTACAATGATGTTAAAAAAGTGGGAGCTAATGCTGCAACCTTTCACCTGGCAAATCAGTGAAATCTTAGAGTCACTTGGGACTTTACCAGTTCATTTATGTTTAAAAAAACAGGAAAGTTTAAAAACTATTATTTTTTAAAAATTCTGAAGATTAAATAATTATTTCCTGAGTAGCTGATTTAAAACGACAGCAACAAAATAATGGGAAGTATGGCCCATTTCACAAGTGGGATAACTCCCTTCATGTGGGTACAAGGGACCTGACACCTGACATTCGATAGGCTTGAAGTGGAAATGATGTTTTGCAAATTATATGCTTGGATATATTTACTCTAAACCCAAGGAAGGATGTACAACCTATAAATGCAGTCCTTATTTTCAATTTGATTAGATAACCATACTTGCCTTAAGGAACAAGTGTTGTTTGTAAGAATTATTCTGTGTTAGAATATGCATGACTTTTTACATCTGCTTTCTGTTTCTGGTGTCGGCATAGCAGAGGCCTTGTTTGTAGCTGCTGATGAGAGCACAAGTGGTTCACACCTGAGCAACTCACTCATAAGGGTAGCATTGTTGAGCCTCTTGGAATCTCTGCAGGAGATGATGTGCTGGCAGGAATGTTTGCAGACTCGAGACATGGGGCGGTTGATGGCGCAGCCCGTGGCTGTCCAGGTGGAGCAGATCATCGCAGGCACTTCTGGTACCTGCTGGCCTGAGAGGCAGCTGGGTGGGATTCAGCTCTTCCTCGTGCTGTGCCTACATCTGAAGCAGTGTCTAGACCCTGGTGTAGTCAGTGGTGGTGCAGTCAGGACAGTCAGTAGAGTTTAGGCAGGGCATCGTTGACCATAGGGAAGTGTCTTTCAGGAGGAGCTGGATCATTCTTGGCTCCATTGACTGCAGTGGAAAACTAAACCTCAGTGTGGAGGCACACGGTGAGGTGGGGCTGGGTACCTCTGCTCCATGTCTTGTAATAGCTGGTAGAAATGCTCTTGGGAGCCACACCACATCTCCATTCTGACAGTAAAAGTTAGGAGCATGGATGCTTTTGAATTACAAACTGCTGCTCCTGGTTGTTGATGCAATATATACAGCATATATAGACAATACATGATTTTTATGCTTGATTACTTAGATAGATACATAAGATTGTACAATGTAGTATGGGTCTTAAGATAGCTTTAGTGGCTTTTAGAGTGCAGGAATTCGTATATGATTAGAAAATGTCCCTGTATGAAAGCATATTATATATTGTTGGGAGGTGTCCATGTTTATACATAGATGTCCTTTCCAAAGCATTACCTTGTCCAAAATAATCATAACTGGTGAACTGGATTTCTTACTGATGGTTATTGATACTTTTAAAATATGTTGCAATAGCATATAAGCACAGGAGATGTTCAGATGTTACCTTGAAATGACTGCAAAACAAATTTTCTGTAATTGTCAATGTGGCAATAATGCAACAATAAAGCATGAAGTTGTATATTGGGCTCTTTTTTTTCTGCAAGTGCAATGTAAATCAGCAGGGTGCAGCTTTGTGGGATTTGTGGGATTTTATTACAGACTGCTGCATGACTAAACATTTTATAGATAGTGAAATTTATTATGAAGTTTTATGACACAGTGGATGAGCTGTTTTGAATAGTCCAGTCTCATGTAAGATAAGAAGTAGACACTACCAGCTAGAATGGGAGTTACTGTTTTCAGCTATCAAATTGGAGATGCTCACTCAGCCCCTGCAAAGCTAGAGAATCTAATCCTGGTACTAAACCAGGATGGTAAAGGAAATTAAATGTAACATTTTCCATTGCTTTTCAAGTCCTAGTCTTTCAGAAAAAGCAAGTATTGTAATCAGAAGAGGTGACAAGCTTTTCATAAAGCTGCAGTTAACATTACTTAAAGCATGCCATAACATAAGTTATTTGCTGAAGAATATGGAGAAATTACAGCAGTGTTTCTGGGAGCTTTCTGGTGCTCTGGGCATCCCACGTTTGGTGTATGTGTAGTGTGTATATAACACAGCAAATGTATGTGGTACAGTGCAGAGATGATAGCTCTGCCCTGGGACATTTGCAGCATTACATCCTTAGACTCTCATAATCCTAGAATTGTTTAGGTTGGAAAAGACCCTTAAAGTCATTGAGTCCAGGCATTAACCCAGCACTGCCAAGTGCACCCCTAAACCGTGTCCCTAAGAGCCACATCCACACATCTTTTAAATACCTCCAGGGGTGGTGACTCAACCACTTCCCTGGGCAGCCTGTTCTAAAGCTTGGCAACTATTTTGGTGAAGAAGTTTTTCCGCATACCCAATCTAAACCTCCCCTGGCACAACTTGAGGCCATTTCCTCTCATGTTATCGCTTGTTACTTAGGAGAAGAAACCAACCCCACCTTGCTATAGCCTCCTTACAGGTAGTTGTGAAGAGCAATAGGGTCTCCCCTCAGCCTTCTTTTCATGCTACATTATTCAAAAGATGTTTTCTTTTATTAAAATTTTGGGAAAATACATGTGCATGCTGCCCAGCATGCTGTTGATTGAGTTGTCCATTGTTACTCCAAATTCCATGGCCTTGTTATCAGCAGTATTGCAAACGTTGTTAGAAATTATTTACTTCTAATGTGAACAGTATGATCTAACCTTTTGTCACCAGATGCCTTGAAACAGAACACTTGTATGTTTTCCCACAGCAGCGTGATCACTGCATGCTGCTGGCTGTTTAATGAAAATACTCCGAGCAATCTTCCCTACAAAGGTGAGGGGAATGAATGGACGTATGTTTCTATCCTTTGGAATAACTATTCCGAATACTCACCATCTTCATGGGGTAGGGAGGTGTGGGCTTTATCAGCCACTTCTTGTGTCCCCTTCAGATTTGAGTATATTAAGTTTAAAATGACATTTAAGTGTAGGCTAATGCCTTAAGATGTTGGATTAATACACATAATTGCATTTTAGAAAATGTGGGGATGTCAGTATGGGTACAGTTACCACAGGGGGTTGTGTTGCTGGTCAGAGGTTGCAATGATGTAAAGAATTAAGAAGACAAATCTCTGTTTTAATTTAAATTCTTTGCACACAAACCTCTCACAAGATAGACATTTAAATATAACTGGTTACAGCCAACATTATCTTCTCTGTAAGGATGCAGAGTGATGCAGATCATAGTGACTGGCTGACTCCTCAAGAAGAAACTGAGTCAAGTCTGCAGCAGTAAATCACTGGATTTCTTCAGCAGATTACAGGTAAAGTAAATCTGCATTGTAGCTGTAACCTTTGGTAAGTGCTGTGCATCATTGTGTTACATAAAATTAGTAAAGGTAATTTCTTAGGAAGGTGAAGGTTTGTATTTTGCTTGTCCCTGTGTTTTTGGGTCTCCTTTAAAAATGTGCATTTATTGATTTTCCTCATCCCTCCATCAGAGAGAAGACTGCAGCTAGTGTATACTATTTCTTTAATCATGTCATAAAATGGAAGCACTAGCATTTAACTATGAGGCCTGAGAGGAGGGGTGGAGTGCATTGTATTTGACAAAGCACTCCGTGAACAAAGAAGTAATTTCTATTGCAATGACTGTTTCCCTTCCCTTCAGAATGCTGATCAGAGGTGAGAAAAAGAATATAATACCTCTTTCTGGGAATGTAATTTATTACTCTTTGGAGCTGACAGGCATTCATGGTTGCTGATGATTTTTTGCAAACAGAATGCTGTCAATGCCAAAACTGAAACGCAGGGTACTAAAGCCATGGCAAGCATAGATCTTGCAAGTGACCTTGAGAGAAGCCCCATAACAAAATCTCTGCTGTCCAGCATACGCTAGAGGTATTTTTAGAAAACATGTCTGGCATTCTATAGGTCACTCATAGCTTTAGAAAAAGAAAAGTGTTAGTAATCCACAGTGATTTTAAGGATTATGAAAATAGGTTAGCTGCTAATGACTCTGGAGCTCGCATCAACGTCAGTAAGGTAACGTCATGTTACTTGCAGTACGGTCTCACATTATCCTGACTAAAGCTGGTTCAGCAAAATGGTTTTTATCCTCCTTTCTGTCAGAGAAGCAAGCGACAGGTTATGAAGGTTACAGGCCATGTGTGGTAGGTGTCTCAGGTGCCAGTGGATATCTGATACCATGTTAAGATAGATAGTGACATCACTTTGTAGCACACAGAGGAGTGAGTAAACTGGAGAGCACAGAAAGATCGGATCACAGAATATTCTGAGCTGGAAGTGACTGACAAGGATCCAACGAGTCCAGCTCTTCAGTGAATGGCCCATAGGGGGATTGGCCCCACAACCCTGGTGTGCTTAGCACCATGCTCTGGCCAGCTGAGTTAATCTCAGGGCCACAGAGGAACCCACTTGGCTTCCTTCTTAAACCAGAAGCGGCTCTTGAAATATAGAACAGTGGATTTAGTTAAAATGAAAGCAAAAGTTAGCCACTAATTTCTGCATGCTGATAGTGGCTAAAATGATAAAATTCTTGTCATGTTTCAGATGTGACTGAAACCACATGTTCAATGTCTTTCTGAGTAAAATTCCACCAGTGTGCCAGTGTTTGGGTCTGAAGGAAGAGAGGCATCACTGTTTTCCTTGTTTTATGCTTACTTGTAAACCTAATATATTTAACTGAAAACTTTGCTTGGGTATTTAAAAAAAAAGACCTTATTTCTAAAGTCATTTACACCTCATCTTAAGTTTATTTGATTTTTCAAATATCTCTGAGGAAGAAAAAGGTCTTCTGGCTTTGTCTCTTGAAGCCCAGCAGACTGGGGCGCATGCCAGTGGAATGTTGCACACTTCATTTTACTTTCTGGTGTATTTAAATCAGCAGTGAACAGGAGCTGTGATTAGAGAGGTAAAACCTTAAATATTAAAAGTAGAACAGTAAATGGATCAGCACAGAAGTGGATTCAGTTGTGCTCTCTGAAACTGTTGTTAGAAGATGAAAAGAGAAAAGAAACAGAGCTGTCATACGGTTTCAGAACTGTATACTGGCCATTTCTTACGCTACTCAGTGACCTCAATTTCCACTGTCTAATTACACACTGAGAGGACAATTCTTTGATTCATAAATCTACGTGTCCTTGAATCTTTTTGCATGGAAGAGGCCTTTGGATGAGGGAAATCTGCAAATGAAAATACATTTTAATATATTCTGGTTCTTCTAACCTAAAGGTTAAGCATAAAGAAATATACGTTATCTGTCTTCACTGCAAAAGGCAGCATGTATGTGCATGTAGGATGTAGAACTAAGATATATTCCAGTTGAACTGAGACCTAATTAATATTCATGTGTGTGTATGTCCCTACAATGAGAGAACAGTCAATTTTAAAAACTAGGATGTGAGATTTTATTCATTCCAGAGATGTTAATCAACAGGGGATCAGATTCTTTGGAACACGCAGTTTGGTGAACACCTTTAACATCCTTTTTGCAGGTAGCTTTTCACTGTGTTCCATCTGAGTTGCTAATAAAAAAGACTGATATCAGAAGCTAATTCCTTACCTAATTCCTTCCCTCTGGACAAGACGTAATGAATAGCAAATGCAAGAATTCTCCTTTTAGGGCCTCATTTATTACCCAGAACATAATCAACATTAGCCCGCTGCTGATGTGACAGTTGTGACAGCTGGAGGGGTTTGGAATGAAAGGCTGAAGCCTTAAATAAGCCTGTCAACCGAGCTTGTTATGAGGATCTTGGTTAAACACTCAGACTTTGCTTTTTGTGGCCCCAAAGAGCTCTTACAATGTCCACACTGAAAACTTCATGGTGTGAGAGCGATGCTCTGCATGCCAATGGATGGCTCACCACCAGCCAGTTGTGGCTAAAGTAAATACTTAGTAGAGAGCTTGATCTGATTATTTATCATGACCCATAATATTCCTCTCCTGTAAATTTGTATGTTTAGTTTGTTTATGCACCTGTTTTTGTTCCTGGTTGTCACGGTGTGTGTCATTCTCTGATGGCTGGTCCTTCACAATAGGAATGACTTTGTTAGTGGGTGCAGGATAAAAAGACAGAATCTTAAAAGGCAGAATCTATACATTAAAAAGTATGGAAGATGTTACCAATGTCATCTTAGCAGATCTCTCCTGGGAGGTTTAGGATTTCTACAAGTGTAGGTTCCTTCAAGGCAGGTTATTTTCCCATCCCATACAGGCCACCAGTCTTTCAGAGGATTTCTACTTTGTGTTTATAGTCCTGTTAACTTCAGTGTTACCCTCCAAGGATTTAAGATAAATTCAGATTTATGTTGCAGGACTAGAGAGTAAAACCAAGTATTTTACATGAGGCAGAGATCTCCAAATATCTCTCTTTTCAAACACTGTAGGGTCTGTCAACCTGAAAAGTAGTGGAGAAGACTTGTGGGCAGATCCTTTCCTTTATGGGATTTGTGTCTGTGGAGTTCTGCAGAGGAATGCTGGTGTTATAGGGCTGTGTCCCATCTTCAGTTCCGCAGCTTGGCCACTGCTCAAACACTTTTTTAACATTGATTTCTGGGTTTTTTCCCTGACTCACAAATGTGTTGTAAAACTCTGGATTCGGGGTGTGAAATGAAATTTGTCATGCAAAATATGACCCCAGATTATTGTTGTGTAGGCCCCATGACTTCAAAAATAGGGGACTGAAATTCAGCAGAGGTCCTTGGAAGAAGGAGCACCTGTCTGTCAAGTGGTCCTTGCTGGAACAGCAAGTTTAGAAGAAAAGATTATGTGAGTTATTTTGAAAACAGTTGAACAAAATGCTTCAGAGTAAATTAAGCTTATGAGATAGAAACAGGAGGGGAATCACTATTGTAACACACAGGTGTACATGTACGTCTTAACATATCCATGATGAATAATTCAGCATACCTGATTTTAATAACTAGGAGAAAAAGATCCTGTTTTTTCTTTACTAGTAATGAAGTGTACAGTCTGTTTCAGCAGAAACAAGCATAAGCACAGCCACAGCCCTTTCCGAGGAATGATATAAAAATGTATTTAAAAAATTATATACTTCATTTACAAAAGCAGTCCCAGGGTTACTGCTCTGCAGTTTCTCTTTTACTTATGTGTTGCTTTGCCTATAATCAAGCAAGATTGCAAAACAATTGGCAAGATGTCTGCTCAGCCTGCACGTGCTATTGAAATGCTTTTAATAGTCAGAATCAAGCAGGAACTTCATTCTTAATTTATTGTCCTTTATGTTCTGAAAATACAAATATTTCTGTGGCTGAGATTATAGAGTGCAAAGATTAAAGCACAGCACTTCAGGAAGGAGAGCTGTACCAATTACCCAGAGAAGCAATTCTAAATTGCATTAGTGATCCAGTACTGGTACCCTGAGAGGTGGCTGAATAAAGATGGCACCTTCATGTTCATTCTGAGCACTGCATTTTGATAGCTTAGCATTTGTACTCGAGCTAAAATGCTAGAGCCAATGTAAATGGAGAACTTTACTTTGATAGCATTACAGTTCTAATAGGTAATATAAGCTAGAGAGAATTAATATGAGCCCTGTGTATTTTTTTAGCTATATTTGCTGGCATTAATAACAAGAGAGCTGAAGACTTTTTGCCTTTCATCAGCTGTGCAAGCAGAAGCTCTTCAAGTGTAAAAGGAGAGGTGAACTTGGTTTTATTCTGCCAACTTAACAGAAATGCTTCTTAAAGAAACATCTTCAATCCCTGTGCCCCTGGAGTCACTGAGAGGCCGCGGCGTCCAGCATGCAGGCCTGTGTCATCTGCTATCATCCCGGTCCCCAGTGCTGCCACTCTCAAGGACAGGCTGTCACGACACTTCATGGCCGGGCTCCTGCCCGTGCCTTGCAAAGCCCCAGATTAACTCTGGTGTAGCAAGACTGTAGCAACTCTGGTGTACTGTTTTGTGGTGGGCTAGACTGCTTAGAGGTGGGAACCCATCCTGGTGTGGCTGGGAGAGCATCTAGGGAAGAGACCTCAAGCTAAACTTGCATTTTTCACTCCTTAAAACTGCCACTGGATGCCAAGCATCAGGCAGGCATTTTCTGTAGATTTGCGGAGGGATGGTTTAGCTGACAAACAGAATTTGGGGAAGATATTAATGAAAAACAGCTGTGTGATCCTACAGCAACTGAGCTGTTCTAACCTTGATATTTTGAGAGGTGAGTGCTACAGCCTTCTTAGAAATGCACCTTGGAAATGTTGATGCCTTGGAGCATCAACAAAGCCTAAAAGATGTTATAAAATATCAGAAAGTGTTTTTAAGTGTTCTCAAGATCCTTTTGTGTTAGAGGTGAGTCTCCTGGTGTTGTTCTGTCCCAGTCAGTGCTCTGGATGATGCGGTGGACAGCCTTTGGTCCTAACCAGAACCCGGCATGGAAGACCAGGGTGTGATCTCTGTACCCTTCCTTGGTGAGGGTCTCTGAGGTTTATATCCAAGTGTTACTGATGTAGGAGTTTGGAGGGGCACTGCCAGGATCACTTCTCAGGACACTGTCTTGCATGATCTTTGGGGGTCAGGCACCTAAGAGAGTCCCAGCACGTGAGGCATTTCTGGTGGCCAGAGGCATCCAGCCACCAGAAGAGTCTGCGAGGGTTTCTTGTGCTGGTGAGCAGCTGATGGGAGAGGGGGCAGAAAGAGCGTTTTGTTCTGGACCAGGGGATGTGTTTGGAGTTTGCACCAGGCATAAAATGTGTGGGGTTACAGCCCCACATGTGACTGCATCTGCTGGTGATGCTTAACCTGAGAAAAGCACACCCTGAGCAGTGTTTACTGCAGTGCCTAGAGCATCGTGTTTATAATATGGACTTAGATTTTAAGGGATTTGGATTTCTAGCCCATTTCCGTGAAAGCTTTTGTTATCTTTCATGGAAATTGATTTCTTACCAGCAAAATCCATGCCGTTTATTGTTACAATTTAATTGGGTTTGCCTGTGAAAACAGTTGTGAAAAGGCCCTTAAATAGCTACATGCCCTGCCAGCATCCCAGCATTCACTGCCTGACTCAGTAGATATTTTCTTAAAGGAAAGATGTGGATAAAATTGAAATTATCAGAAACACTTTGCAAGGAATCCTAGGAAAGGAATTAATGGCTCCCAAAGTATTTCACAGGTGTAGACCTTTCTGCAGGTGTAGACCTTGCTGCAGAGGTCTGGGTGGAGCATGGTACTCAAGAATTCTCACTTCAACTCCTTCCCACCACTATGGTTTTCTTGACACTACCCTGAAAATGTGAGCACTGTAGCCTTCTCTGGCATGAGGGAGAGACCTTCAGGCCACAAGGATTTCTTCACTCTTCTGTGGCTCTTAGGAGTCCAAAGGCTCTTTTGGGTGAGTGTAAACCCACAATTCTATAAGAAGATTAATGTCCATACATTAATGTGATTTTTAAATAACTGGGTGGGGGATGATCACTGTTAAATTAGATCTCGGCTTTGTTTGACTTGCTGCTGCTTCTGCCTCTCCCTCCTCTATTTCCCTGCCCTGGGTTCATTTAAATTCTTTCTAAGTGTCATTCTCAGATGTGTCTTCTCAGCTGGCACAAGGCTTTCAGAAGAACCTAGCTAATGGGAAACAGCAACACAAGGATTTAATGGCATTTAGACTGCATGGACCTGACTTTTGCTTTCATAACTTGATAAATCTCTTAAATAGCCCCCTGGAATCTTCAAAAGCTGGAACTCTTCAGGAAAGTAGGGAATGATGGTGGTATATAATGCAAAATTTTCTTAGTCTTGCATTTTAGGCTAAGTTTTCCGTGTACTTTTTGCTATACAGCAAATACTCACTTACCTAAGGAAACTACTTGGTGGGAAAAACAGGCGAAAGACACTGTAGGCTTCCTGTTACTCGGAGGGAAGGGTACTTTTTAAATGTGTTTTGAAGGAGGGTACCTTCAGTGTTATATATTTGTACTGTAGGGAATGCATGAGCACTCTTGCCCTTCAGAAGCTGTATGGGCTCAGCCACGCTCCAGCCATGAGGAGCAGAGGATCTGTGTCCTGGGTGTTCCTGGCCTCACCATCACCTGACCTCTGAAGACTGCCACTGGGATTGCCACAGGCTCCACTCTGGCCCCTGCTGTCCCAGGGGCTGTCTCTGCCCTCTCTCAAGAATTTTGTGTGGTTTTCCAAAGCCAATAGATGGCATGTGCTCTGGTTGCTTGAGTGACAAAGTTTTCATTATGTGGTTTTGTTTCTGTGGATTTTCCCACCCACCCTTTTCCCTCAATACCTGATGACCAAGAGCTGACCTTATGAATTAACTTGTGATTTAGGAAAATACTTCTCTTCAACTGAGGGTTAAACTGAGGCACACAAGAGATAAGCAAGTCTGACTGGAACAAGCCCTGCACTTGATCCAACATGTGCCAACACAGGAACAGCTGCATCTTTGCTGCTTCTGGAAATACCCAGATGGTGAGCTTGGCTTTATCTCGTTTTCTTCCCTCAGCGTTTTCTTCAACCATATCCCTCTGTGGTGCTGCATTTTTTTCTCTCATTCAACCTTACATGCTCTTTACTTTGGTCAGGTCTGAGCTGACTGGTGTACAACACTCAGCTCTTCACAATGGCCTCATTTGGTTGCTTTTCCAATTTAATTCTTGCCCTGAGGAAACGCTATTCAATGCCCTAAAAGAAGAGGAGTGGCCCATATAACATAAGGCATGTGTCCTGGGCTGATGGACTTAGGAGGGAGAGAGCCAGAGCCATATTCTGTATTTGTAGAAACTTCCTACCATATTTATAGCTTTTATGCTTTTTTAAAAATTTTACACATCCTGAATTTAGCTTTTGTTTTTTGTAGTGACTAAAAATAGCTAAAGTTATGAATGTAATCTGCACCTGGCAATTAAAGAGCATACCTGGAGATAAAGAAGGAGAAGTCTCTGGACAAGTCCCAAGTTTAAAGTCTGGGAGGTGGGCTGTTTGTCTACAGTACATGGTTAAATCCCACAGCTGGCTTCTGTAGAAGCTGTGTTTTGTAGGAGGCAGCCTTGGGAGACCTGCAGACAGGGAATTACTATAATCCAGCCTGGATGTCATGAAAGCATGGATTAATATTTCATCTTCTGCCTCTGACTGTTGTCAGGCTCACTTTGTTCCCGAGAAGGGGCTGTGATCCTCAAAAGACAGTGTTGAATTAAAGATTAAGCCAGTGTTTTACTTGATAGAAAGAGAGCAGTTCTCTGTGGAGGATGGTGACAATGAGGCTCTTACCCAGTGCTGCATGGGGGGTTTAGAGTTTCCCAAGTCCAAATGACAGAGCAAAGCAGCAGCATGGTGCTGGGGATGGTGTGAAGGGACGGATCCCTGGCAGCTGTGAGCCATGTTAATGAAAGCGACACAGGTATTTAGCCAAAGGTGAGGAAGAGTCACTGAGTAGCTCCAGGAGACGCCATTGACTGCTGTGTGTGACAGAGCTCATCAGTGATGAGCTGTAAAAGGGAAGCAGGTACCTGCTTGGAAAAATGAAAGCTGCAAGAAAACCAGCACGGGTCAGCAGAGAGCCCAGGTCAGAGGCTTCCTCCAGGTCAGAGATGTGGCAGGGCAGCCCTTCTCACTGGAAACAACTCACTTAAGCTGCCACAGCTCTCTGCGTGAAAATTTTCAGAGTAAATTATTTATATCTCTTTAATCACAAACTGGTTCTGATTGGTTAAGTCAAGTGAATATAAGCCTGATTAAAACCAACCCAAGACAGTCTATGCACATTAGTTCAGCATAGCTTTTCTGTTAAAATAGCTCAATTAGTTTTTTTGGTGCTGTTTTTAAATACAGACCAAACTTCGCCATGATTCCTGACTATCTCTTCTTTGGACAGCTGACACACAGCACTTTTTCCTCGGTTTTCTCCGAGCACTGTAGCCTAGTTAATCATGGAAATCCTGAGACACTTGAGAGTATTTAAAGCTCCTAAGTGGGCAAATTGCTGGGCAAGGGATTACCCTAGGACGTGGAGGACACAGTTTGAGTGTACAACCAGAAGTAGTGCCCATTGGTCAGCATGACCAAGACAGCTGCTGTCACACAGCAACACCCGGGTCTTGTGGCTCAGCCTCTTGGTACCTGACAGTTTCTCCTAGCAACGAGCAGGTGTGGACTCTTACGAGGGTTGGAAACCCTTCAGAAGCCTAAAAAAGCTCTTGCAAAAGATCTGGGAAACCACAGGCAAACACTGCTCATTGTGCCCATGAGCATAAAAAGGATAATGCAATCAATCATGCAAAGAATAAACCCCACATTTTTCAAAAGCCACAGGTGAGAAACTGATCATGTAAAACACCCACAAAGTACGTTTTTTATGAACTTGTTAGTGGAATTTGTGTTTGCTAAACAAATTTTTGAGACCAAAACAGAGAAAAATTAGTTTAATATGGCTGGTCTGTTCAGTTCTATTGCTCACCAAACAAATGTTTTATTTCACTCATATGAACACACTTCAGGAGGTTGCAACTGCAGCTTTATGGAAAGGATACCAGGCGGCCAAAGACCACATCTCCCTTGCACAGAAGTTGGGTAAATGCTGCGTGATGACTATTCCACTACATTTCCCTGGGAAAGCAGCCAAGCTGATAATATAGCACATCTGTTTTCAGTACAAATATGCTTGTGTATTGTTTTGAAACACTACTTCACCTGGTTAGGAAGAGAACTTTCAGTGGGGCCATTACTTAAATTCCCTGCTTACTTATTGATTTATGTCCCATTAACACTCTCACATAAAAATGCACAACATCCCCACACTACTGGATTCTGCAAAAAGCTGGCTTCAGTGTAGTGGCAGCAAACACAAGGAAACCTTAACTCCCTGCTGCTGCATGTGGTGTGAAAGTAAATATTTTATTACCTTTGTCAGCAGACAGCTGTGTACCGAGACTCGGGAAGCACCTTTGGTGGTTAACACTGCCCTGAGCTGATTTCAGTTACCAAGGCAGCAAGGGTAAAACTTCCATTGGCACACACACGCACATGCACACACATGGAGCAGAGATGTTCCAGCAGCTCCTGTGCCCCTTTCCTGATCCACATTGTCAGGAGCTCGCTGCTCCATCAGTGCCTTGTGAGAAACCAATGGATGCATTCAGGATGGCACCCATGAGCACGGATTTTGCACATCTGCCTATGGAGGGTTCCTGTTTAATTTTTATCTGTTTGGGAGGAAGGGCTTGGGCAAAGTGGCAAACTCTCATTCATGTGGGAAGCTGCTACAATGGGAAGGGGAAAATGAACCACCTGAACCCATTTTCCCAACTTCTTCTGTTTCCCTGAGAGCGGACTGAAACAGCAGCATTTGACCCACTAATTATCCACAAACCTGTGTACAGTTTTATAGATGCAGAAGCATGCTGCAACCATTGTAAATTCAAATGTGCCAAGAGAAATGGCAAATTTAGACCTGACTAGGCAAAATTAATATGCATAATAACTTTAATTATTGGATGAAGTACGATTTTCACATAATCCCCTGCCTCTTCCCATGCAAGTGCTCCATAGTGTTCAGTGAAAAGGCAGCTGGTCTATTTTCCCTTTGTAGCCTCCATAATATAGGCCAAATTATTTGTTCCTCTTACAAAACAATTATTTAATACTGGCTTTTTTATAGATGGTCATCACTGACATATATAAAGTGCTCCACATTGCCACTAGGAGGTAAGAGGCTTTTTATATGTGTTAATGTGTTAATAATACATGTTTAAAATTTTGTAAATATGTATGTATATATATGGTTTATAGACATATATCTCATTATAACTTTATATATGGATGATGTTCATGTGTTACCAGTAGGTAGTTTTATAGATATAGTTTAGTCCAATACCATGTATAATTAAAATAACTTAATTATAGAGGTGTTTTCCAGGTGGGCAACTGATTTGGAGCATCCAGTTTGCCAAGTCTGGGATATCCTTATTTAGCATATTTATCATTATAAAGTGCATCTCAGTCTCAGCATGGATTTGGCTGATATAATTTATACTTCCCAATGGTCAGCAGCTCCACAGCCAAAGCAAAAAGGGTCCAGAGTTAATGATTTAGCTGTACATAGGAATTCTCCAGACAAGAAAATTCCTGTTCTCTAAAACAAGATAAGTTGGCCCTTTTCATTTTCCAGGCTTCTTTTCTAATACTGGGACAGCCTGTAATACTTTGAAGGTATCTACGAATACTTTTTTGGGTTTTTTTCTTACTTGGATAATGCCCAGCACAGTCGCTGGTATTGGGAGATGGGGAAGATTGTGTCTTCCAGGAGGAAATCCACAGGGAACCCCCATGCTGAAGCTCCTCCTCACCAGAGATGAGAGCACAATATAATTTTAGAGAATGTTGGGAAGCAGTTGGACTTTCACCTTTCACTGTCACTGTATTAAATCCCTGTCAATAGAGTTACTGCAGAATTAAGTCGGGCCATGGGGCTGGGAGCTTCCTGGGAGCACCGTGGTGAGATGTTCCCAGTGTACCAAGACAAGCAATGGCTGTGCCGGCAGACACAGCCCTTGCTCCTGCTACAACATTCCGGAACATTCTTCCCACTAATGTGCCAGACTGCAGCCCAGCACTGAAGGCAGGTAGAAAACCTTCCTCTGCCCTAGGAATTAATGTCCCTTTCCCCTCTGTGGAGCATCTTTCTGCAGCAGCACCTCTGCCTTCCCTCAGGGGCTCCAGCTGCCAGGAGGTGCTGTCAAGGGTTTGCTTGCTCTTTTTTCGGAGGTAAACTGTGTTGCTTGAGTAACCAGGAGCAACCTCAAGTGCAGCCAGTATTGCCTGGGATTTCGTAGTTATGGGTCTCTTGGGGAAAAAAAATCCACAACAAAACACAGATCAAACCACTCCATATGTGCTGAAATCCAACAGAAATCAAACCCTCCTCAGCAGCAGCAGCTCAAGGGGGCAGATGGCTGAAAGTGAGCCAGGTGTGCCGCCTCCTCCTCCTCCTCCACTATGGTTCATTTGCCACAGGGTTCAGGAAGAGTGTTTTGTGTGAGCTTTGCCCACTGCAACCTTCAGACAAGCAAGATAAACAGCAAGTGAGGGGTGCAGCCTTTAGGGAGAAGACAGTGATAAAGAGGAGAAGACAGCTGGGGAGCAGTGAGGCAGCAGGAAAGGAAGGCAGCGAGGACACAGAGACCTGTGGCCTGCACTTCCAAAACTAACAAGTGCAAAGCTTTATGCAGGTGCCCAAAATGGAGTCACACTGTCTGCAAGGATACTGGGAGACCACCAGCTTGCAGCAGAGTGACGTGGACACAGGCCAGCAAAGCAATGTCTTCTCTCTTCGGCGAGATGACCAGCAAAAACCTCATGGGAAACACAAGTAACCATTTTCCTTCACTCCCAGGGAAAAATTCACAAGGAGTGGAAGTTAACCCACAATAACTCCTTCCATGGAAACAAAACTGCTTTCAGGTGGTGCTGATGAGTCCTTTGGTGAAAGTGAATTGGCTTTTAGATCCACTGGAAAATGAAAGGTAGCATCCCCAAATCCCTGTGAAGAATGAGGGTGCCAAGTAAGTTTAACAGCTTGTGCCTCTTTTAATGGAAATATCACATTTATGCACATAAACACAGTAAAGTACAAAGGATTAGAAAATAGGCTTAATTTCCAGCCCCTAATTCTAACATACTCTACGTTAATCCCTGAGAGCACCTGTCAACTGTCGGTCTCTTGCAGGTGGTACTGAAAGTGCAAATTCAAGTGCTCAGCTGCAGCACAAGTTGCTTTTCAGATACCGAATCAGAGTGCTAAATCTTCAAAATGCTGGGTTGGCAGTAAACAAAAATTAACAGTTAAACCATTCAATCCAGTGTACCAATTTGAAACCTGTCCTGATACCTTCACCACAGAAAGCCAAAAGATTGTCTTCCTACTTTCCAAAGAAATGAATTCAGCTTGTATTCTGGTCACTCCAAAGCCATTACAAAACTGGTGCCTATGAATCGCACGGCACTGATGCACTTGCAGATTAAAATCCTCTTTATATTCCCAGGACTGGGTAGGTGCATTAGCAGGTGCATATTCCTCCAGTTCTGACCTAGGAGGCTACCTGGCAATGCAGTCTGGCCAGCACAGAAGTACAAAGAGCAGGCCGTGTGGAAAAACTCTTGTTTCACACGTCTGTCTTAACCTCTGTCCGACCCCGCAGACGGGAGCAGGCAGTGCTGATCTGGGCGCTAGTTTTCAATCAACTGAATTTATTTCTCCCATGACATGCACAGTTTCATTACAAATTCAGTGAGACTGTGGCCAGCCTTTGTGCTGTGGGACTACAGGAGGGAAAAGACTTCCCTCTCTTTAACTGAGGGGAGAAGCTGGTGACAGCAGCAGCTGGGGTCTGCCTGGGCTCCAGCACAGTAACACCTTCAGGAGGACACACTCCAGCACATTCAGTTCACATGTGTGCAAAGCCTGAGCAAAACCTTACCCTGAGCATGTGCTCTATGACTTGCTGTTTGCATTGGACCTCTACTTCTGTGAGTGTGGTCTTGCTTCAGCAAGCAGCAGGTTTCCAGCCCTTCCTTGTCAGAATTTGCCAGGGCTTGGCATGCTGTCAGGCTGACTGCTGGCACAGCCAGAGGAAGCCTTAATGTGAAACACAAGAACCTGCAGCAACCCGTGGGAACTGCCACTTGGAGATGCACTTCCATGCTAGGGAAGGTTTTCTCCTCTTGTACTGCCCTCTTCGGGCACCCAGAGGTGTAGTACCAAAGCCTACAGTGACATCTGGCCACATCAGTGGCTGAACTGCCTGGTACTGCATCTCTGACTGGATATTCACAGCATATAGCTGCACTTGATACCTGGGAAAGTCGCTTGAACCTCTGAAAGCTGCATAATATTATTGTCCTGGCTATCATCTGGAAAGGCTCACAATAAACCTGGTGAGTTTTTAAAACAGGAACTTAAATATCAATGTAAAAAAACATCCACTGTGTTTCACCATGTCCCTTATTTCACAGTTAAAAGCAATGGCAAAAAATTCCCTGAGACTAAAGAGGAGACAACAGATAATGGATAAAGGGAAATCTAGTGGGGGAGGCAAATCTCAGTGATGGTGGCAAATCTTAGGTGATGGTGGCAATCAAAAATTACCTAATCGTCTCTGTTTCTTCAAAGAAATCAGTCCCTGCACCTGATTTATACTTGCAGAAGATGGGAATGCCTCAACTGCAGAGATATTTCATGTTAAGCCCTTTTTAGATTCAAACAATAGTATTAAGAACTGAATCCATACAGACAGTATAGACCTGTAGAGTTTAATACCTGTACTTAAAATCTGTTTACTGGAATAGAAATAAAGTACTTTGTCTATCTAAAACAATTGCAGACCTGGACTTTCACTGCCAACCAACACTGTGGTAAATTTTAAACTTTAAATTATTACTATAAACCTTTGCAATATGTCTGCCTAAGGAAGGAGAGGAAGGAATGTCTAGTGTCAAAAACACGACTCCTTAATTTTGTCCATTACAAAATGAACAAACACAAAATACAATCCTTTTACACACGTGTTTTTCAAGCTGTTTCTCAGTCATTCACCAGGAGCTGGAAAAACAGGAATCCACAAAAGGACTGCACCACTGAGAACTTCCCATCAACAGCAGACAGGTAGACTCAGTAAGTCTTCTACCTCAAAATACCTTCCTGCTCCACCATCAGACATGCTGTGGCATAGCCCTTGCTGTATTTCTGCTCCTTAAAGGCCATGACTTAGTATTCCAGCTCCATGAGCAGTGGGCATGCATGAAGGCATTCAGTCTGTTATCTTGGTAGGATAACAAGACTAGCGGCTCAAGAACCTTCTCAGCAACTGCCTCTAAATCAGGTCCTGCTTTGGGCAGGAGTCACCTGCCTTGGCTTTTTAGCCTCTGTTGCTCTGTTCTTCTCCTGTTCCTCTGCTTTCCTCCGCTCCTCTTTTAGCTCCTTGTATCTCCATTTGGGAATCTGCAAGTAGGGGTCATCCTTTGCACTGCTCCTCCTTCTCGCCTTTTCTGGCTGGAAGGTGGGTGGAGGAGCCTTGCTGACACGGACTTTGGGGATGACAAATCCCGGCCGGACGCTGCTCCGTCGAAGCAGGTGGAGCGGCAGGAGGCTTGCTTTCCTCGTGGCTACTGCATTCACGTGGGACATGGCAATGCTGATGGGCTGCAGGCTGGCTCGGCGCTCCATCTTCTTGGGGATCACTGTGACCTTGGAGTTCTGAAAGAGCTTCTCGTAGCTGCTAACATGATCCTTGTCTTGAGATCGGATCTTCTCTGCTCTCTGTTTCCTGAGGATTTCCTGCACAGCCAGTCTCCTTTTGCCCACGCAAGGTGGGCTGCCTGGGCACACAGTCCGGCACGCCAGAGCAATGAAGGGACTTCCCAGGCTTGTTGTCACCTTCACCATGTGGTCAAGGACCCCATCCTCTTCTGGGCCATAGAAAGACCGGAATGGGAGAGCTGCCCTTACACACTCGGAAATCTTCTGCAAACAGGTTTTTGGCTCTGCAGCCTCGGCAAGAAGTTCCTTCATTTTTGGCCATTCTGGTTTATATTGATCAGAAAACTGTTCTGGGCATGGCCTGTCCATCAGCTTCTGCATGACAAAGGCAGACTCTGATCTTCCTGTGAAACAAGCCCATTCCCATGAAGTCAGTCCACGGCTTGGGTCAGTCGCATGAACATTTGCCCCTCAAAAAGAAAAGAAAAGCAATTGGTGTTAATTAATTAAACCACCCACACTCCCGTTGCTGTGATCAGAGGTGAGCCAGGAAATGTCACTTAAAATACACAATCATATTTGTGTCAAAATGAACATGTAATAAGAACAGATCAGGTTCTTGACTTTCTCAACTCCTTATTTATTTAAAACAAGGTAAAAGACATTAAGACTGTATATATGAAATTCTCTTAAAATTACAAATAATGAAATAATGAATTTCACCTGCATTTAATCTTGACTGCCATTTTAAAATCCAGTTGCTTGAGCTCACAAAAAAAGAGTTACAAATACAGAAAAAACCAATTCTCTACACAAAAAGCTTTCCCCATATAGATAAGTGTACTTTGTACCAATCACTGCCACTTGGAAGGAAGATCTTAGGCTGGTGATCGCAAGTTCCATGAAAATATCCACTCACTGCTCACTAGGGGTAAAATAGCAAATAAAATATAATGAATTTCTAAAAAAGCATCAAAAATGGGAAAAAAAGAAAGTAAAAAAAGGGGAAATAGAGAAAACAAGTAATGTGCCGTTCATGCTCTTTTATGTCTGAAAGGACCCTGCAGAATTGGGAAATGTTGAGAGGATGGTAATAAGGGTGATCAAATATAAGGGAAGTTTCCAAAAATGTCAGAGAGTAGACAATAGGTGTGATGCGCCTTCAGTCTGAGACCAGAGCAGCTGTTCTCATCTACCTGAGATTACCACCACTAAGGAAATGAAGTAATTGTTAGCCAAAACACTCTGTTATTGCCAAGTGGACCAGCCATAAGAGGCAGCTGCGATACAGGCTATACAGCAGAGGCTTAGACATTTGAAGTGTTAGGTCCTGGAAGGAAATGATTTCTAGTGGCCTATCCTCCTCCCACTCCCAGTTCATGATATTTATCTCTTCAATTCTGACATTTATCCCCATTACGATTCTTTTTTTTCATATATTTCTCCATCCTTTTCCATCTTTGTGTTCCTTTTGACTTCTTCATCTTCCTATAAGACCCCACACATAGGCTTTTGCCCTTGTTCTTCACTCTTTTTCTTTCAAGTGGGGTTACACTCTTCTCCTTCTGGGAACTTGGATGCTTGAAGACAGGATACAAGAATAACAGGAAAAACAGGCATCCCAGTCTGCTCCATGGTATCTTTTACAACTTCTTTAGGACTACACCCACATTCCTTGGCAACCAGAAAATTGCAGGGAAGTACTCCCCTGATAGTAGGGTGGGACTGTGGGTGTTTGTCAATGAGGGTGGCATGTGCCCAGTCCTGCTCACACAGAAAAGCTGTGTAAAGGACAGGGGAATCTCAATTCAGGGTGCACCTGTGGAAGAATCGCTGCAGAACAACAAGCAGTAGCAAGTGGTTTTGGAAACTGAAGTTAGCAGGACACTGCTGCAAATACCCAACAGATTACAGCTGGTGAGTGCTAAAGGATACAAAGGACCTGTCCAGAAACTGGCTTGATAACACCAATGAGAAAGAATCTCAGAGACATGTCAAGGACTTGACCATTGGCACCATATCCTGTGCTTCACATCCAAGTGATCCTGGGCACACACATCTTGATGTTTTACAGTATATGGGTATGAAGGTGAAATCAATAGGAGAATGAGGGAATACTCTCTGGTGTCAGGCAAGTTCTTAAGCTGAAAATCCTTTGTTTTATGTACTGCTTTTGAACTTGGACTGATCTCAGAGGGAGCTCTGCATGCTCCAGTCTGCAGACTGCTCAGCAGGTGTGCACCACGTTTCCTGGGACAGGCATGGGCACTTTGCCCAGCTGCCTTCAACCTAACAGAGCTCCACAACATTCAGGCATGGATTACTCATATCACTGGCCCTGCACATAATTTCTGGGTTTCTTGAAAGACTTTAAAGCTGGGATACAAAGAACATTTGATTTATTGAAGGGCTTCTTTACCAGATGAAGGACCATTTTCAAACAGCCAACACAAAACTGACCTACACAGATCTTGTCACAAAAATGACAGTCTGTCCCATTTCTTTGCAAGAAGATTTCCAGAGACCTGAGGAAAAGGCCAGAGAATACCATGATAATTGTTTTTCAGGGTGGATTACCTTGGAGACAGAATTTCCAACTAGAATAAGGAGGATTTGATATAAAGAAAAGCAACCACAAACCAATCTGTGATGGGTTCAGTATAACCTGTCCCACAAAGGATGTTTTATCAGAGAAAAAAGAGAGCATAGGAAAAGTGATCAAAACCTCAGTTTTAACTCTATTAAATTAATTGCTAAGTCTCTGAGAAAATTCCTAAAGAGAGGATGCTGGAGACACCAACCAGGAATGGATGTGGATGGAGACACCCTCGGCAAAATAGCTGACCACAGTTTAAGTGAAATTTGCAGAAAGGATCACTCAGGGAGAGAGCACCAAGGCACTGCAGGGAGTCAAGCACGGGGCCCAGACTGGAAGGCAGAAAAGAGCCAAAGAGGAGGAAGAGTCAATCAAATCGAAGAGTTCACTAGCTGTGGATTTAAAGAAAGGATTGCAAGGTCTCAGAGGGAGAAGGGTTTGATGAAGTTCATGACTGCAGAAATTACGGATAAATCAGTGAGGGGAGAAAAGAAGACATACAAACACATGCCCTCCTGCTTCTCTAACCTGTTTTTGAACCTCCCTATCCAAGCTTCCTACCTTTGAATCTCTCCCATCTCAGGCTAGCCTCATTCCCTGGACCCTGCTTAACACTTGCCTGGATCTGAGCTCCTTCCCACAAGAGCTGACTGTGGCTGTGGCAACTGATGTGGAAGTTGTTTCCTAGAGTACATGTAACAGGCAAGGAATTCATACAGGAAGAATAGCACCTAAAGGAATTGTCTTCAAATGCAAAATTTAATTCTCAGCTTGTAAACAAGCAAGAGGTACAGACAGCTGCTTACCACTATCTTCAAGAAAATGTCATTCCAGTTCTGATATGGTGCAGCTGTGAGACCTTGGAGCTGAGCAGTTCAAAAAGAGCAGTGTGAGAAGGTGCTCACTGGGGGCTCCCCACCTTTGCTTGGGGCTGCATTCAGCTCTGGTCCTTGTCTGGGCTATGCCTGTGCCCGTCCATGGGCCCTGCTGGTTTGGACCCTGACCCATAGACTTAATTTTGTGTTTGACCTCAGACTTACCCTATCTCTGTGGACTTGCCCTTCTCATCACGGACTTACCTGGCAATCACTGCAGTGCTGGCTGATGCAGGTTTTGTCACCAGCCCTGCCACGTTCCCTCAAGGAGAGGCTTTGTTAATGATGCTGGTGCTGAGGCCTTGCTGTCACCCTTGGCTCACCTCCCTTTGAGGAGAAGCCCACTCCTTCTGACAGATGAGTCCCCAGGTGTTTTGGAAACTTCATCTCAGAAAACAATACTACAGAGTATTGAAATCCCAACCTTTCAATAGAAATCAATGCTGACTTTGTACCTGGTATCACAAAATCTCTTCTAAGGCATGATTTACCATAGTTTTATTGATTTTCTGCACAAATCAGGAGACATTCCTGAACAAACCTGTCATTCAGCAGAATGCCTTATCTGGAATAGACATGAGTAGTCCTGTCCTTTTGTAAATGTGATAGCAGTCTTATTGAACTAATTGTCATTTCAGTGAAAGTATAGCCTACAATTTTTCTTTTAGGAAAGCTGTATTTGCCACTTGCCTCGCTTTTCCTAAAAGTTTCTCTGAAGATCATTTTCAGCACAGTTAGTTTGAACACACATGCTCCTTTAGGATATAAATATCCTATTTTATTAAGACTTCCTTTGCTTTTGAGATGCAGAACAGGCACCTTGAGTTTAAAGCCAGGGGCTGAGGAGGCTCAGGCCTCTGCTACCGGCCCGTTTTATGGGTGGTATTTAAAGTCCAGTCTCCAGATCCAGGGCCACTCCAACAACGTAACTAGAGCAGCACTGAGTCTACGCTGGAGATTGCAGCAGGGCTCGACACGTGAATAACAACCAGCATTCCTGGCTGGCTCTCCTGATGAGTGCTGGCAGCAGCGCGGTGCTGGCAGCCCAGCAGCCTGTGATAAACTGCTGGTGGGAAACCAGGCCCCCCCTTTGCCCGCTGTGCACTCAAAATAGCAAATTCACATGCTCCAAAGACTCCCTCTGGAAGAGCAACATTATGGCCAAGTGTCTCAGAGTGCCTTAATCTTGTAGTGATTGACCTCGGCCCCCCTCCAGGAACTCAAATTTCAGAAAGAGCAGTCACTTTAGCAATCCAGCTCCGACCATCTGTCACACATTGCTGCTCCCTCTTTCCCCATCTGACTGTGCTAAATCCATGCTAAGGAAGCTAGGAAGGTGAGTTATTTTGCTTTACTGACCTCCTGCATTGCCACAAGTAGCTGGCCATCAGCAGAAGTCTTACCCAAGACACTGAACAGGTACTGGGTTTAAAAACCTCCTGGCTGTAACTCTTTTCCAAACACACATACCTGCTTTGTAGCTGTGCAAGTAGACCCACAGCTGATTATGGGTGGTCCTTCTCTATGTTGCCACACATTTTTACATTTTAATACAGAATTTTGCTGTTTTATTTGTGAAATTGATTGTTTCACCAAATCTTTTAACAACAACTTCTTTTACCTTCTTCAGCACACTAGCTCTTCATTGTCAGCAGCCACTAATTCCCTTAAGTCCCAAACTGCTTCTAAGTCCATCCTGAGTGAACATCTCCCTCTTTCCCTCACTCCAGACTGTGTAGTAAAAAATATTCAGATATTAAAATGGGTGTGGGCAATTTACAACACTTCCTTTGTGGCCCCTATTTTGAGCTGAAAATGTGAGGAACTGCAAGTACTCACTGAAACTACAATTTAGAAAATCAAGAGCATATTAACTCTACAGATCTTTAGTCAGTGGATGATCTCACTATCTCTGATGCAAAAACAGGCCGATAAAACTCTGTAGGCAAACTCAAGATGGAGGCTAAGAAAGCCATTTTCTGTCTGGCTAAAGGTTTGTTCTCCCCAATATTCTGTTTTCTTATGAATCGTGGAAACAAGAAGTGGCTATTCAGATGTCAGAGGCAGCAACTACAGCAATGAACTTTGATAGTTTTTATAAGAATCAGAGTAACAAGGACTGAGTTATTCACATAGCTGAAAGGCTGTGAAACAGCTTCTAGTGACCTAAACAGAAAGAATAAGCTTCCATCAAATCTCTAGTGATAATCATGGCACCATAAGGCAAATTTGACAAGTCAGAAAATCATAGGATTGAAATTTCATCTTAAGTGATGGTTTATAACACGCACTGGAAAATTCTGAACTAGCATCTGCATGAAGTATATGTGAGTACAGAAAGTGCATCTGTTTCTAGCAGTGTTCAAGCTTTCAGAGTAGTTTCATAATTTTTTGTCATAAAAATTTAACTCTAAAATGAATGGTCCAATTCCTAAGCCTTTGTTCCAGTGTAAGAGGCTACAGAACCTCACAGAAAATAACACACCAGTTAGCACACCATGTTTTCTGTGTCATATCAATGTCTAGAAACTGGATATTATGAAATCAAGGATAGTGATATCACTATGCTTGATAAAAGCCTGTGACTTAAAATACTCTGATTATGAGGGGTTAGACTCTTAGGACAGCAAAATCATTGAAATAAACTCCTTATTCAGGATCTCTCTCAATGAAGTAGACCTGTAGGACTCTTGATCTAGACAGTACTAGACAGTAACAAAACTCACATGTCATTTGTTATTCCACAATATTTAATTTGTGTCATATATGTGCAACTGAAAAACAAGGGTGCATACTAATATAAGCTATCTATTTAATTATTATCCAATAGTTTATATACCAATTACTTAATATAAAAAGCCATACAATATTGTGGCTGAATGATGCTATATGTTAGGACTGTTCCTGCAGAGGCTGTTGTCCCTCATGGGGCCTTCTGTGTCCCCTCTCTATGACCCCTTCACCTTGAAATGCAATACAGCTGGAAATCCAACTGCAGACAAGAGCCAGGAGCAAGAAACATAATTCCTGTTCTCAGATGTGAAGAGAGACAGACAGGCAGAGGGAGACCTGCTCACTCCCTGTGCCACAGCTCCCTCCTTGCTGCAGAGACAGACCTGCTGGTGTCCTGTCACCCGTAAACATGGAGACCAAATTCAGAGCTGTGGAGGCGTTAAGAAAAAACCTAAGTCACCAAGTTTCCTACCAATGTTCCCTGTGGGATATGGCCCCTACACCCAACTCTCCTGACAGGAGTTGGAGTCCCCAAAGCTTTCCAGTTCCTGCCCCAGTTTGAGGCAGAAGTGGAGTCTGGTTGTGGTCCCACCCTTGCACTGTCACGCACTGTGTGGCAGCAAGAGACCCGTGCATCTTTCCCAGCCGTGTCATGAATTTCATTAACTCCTGTTCTACAAATTTTGATGATCCTGCTCCCCAGACTCTCCTGGAGACAATCTATCTCACCCTGAGAACTCTAGGAGAGCTCCTGGATGAGTTTGTCCAGGCAAGCTGAGTGGTCCCTCAGCATGTGCCTTTGCTGCCTTGACTGTGACTTATGTAAAAGCTGCACCCATTTCCAGGGAAGGCTGTACCACAGCTCTCAGAGCAAACACGCCAAGAGCCAATGTTCTTCTTGGTAGCTGTGTGTGACTGTCTAGTATTTAGTTAGATAATGACAAAGAAGAAGCAAAACACTTTGCATACCTGCCATCATCAAGGCTTTCACACATTCCGTTCGGCCCTGCATTGCAGATTTCATCAGTGCTGTGAATCCAAAAGCATTCCTCTTCTCAATATCAATCCCGGGAAAATAGTTCAACAGATAGTTTGTGATGGTTATGTGCCCTTTAAAGAAACAAAAAAAGCAGCAAAAACATGTCACAGAATGAAGGTGTTGTCTCAAGAATAAAGTGAAAGTTTACTCCTGCAGGTCTGATAATTGGAAAATGCAGATAATTAATAAGATCTCTTTTCTTTGTGTCCTCTTCTACTCATTGCAGCCATCAGCTTTAGGGTTAAGTGGCCCTGACTTGTGACCAGAATGTTGGGATAGGAGGTGGAAAACCTGGGTTACCACCTTCTCTCGAGCTGCTCTCCTTTCTGAAAAGTCAGTTTAATGTAAGAGAATAACTGAGGACCAGAGGGGGTCACTCTGAGGTTGCAAGTTGTCCCAGTTTCTTGACTCAGTGAGTAGCACTGCAAAGGGAATCCCTACACCTTGTGGAAGGAAGGCCCATCAGCAGGGGGAACTGACTGCAAAGGTTCAGCTTTTTCCCTCCCCTGGTAAATCTGAGCCTTACAAAGGTGGTGCTTCATTAAAAAGTGATGACTGCATATAGTTGTTCCAGCCAATAATGCTAATGAAACATGCCAGGCTATGGCACTCTTTAGGCAGGCCTGCTAGGCCGAGGGCTTGAAGGAGAGCCACACAAAGAACACACAGACGCAGCAGGAGAGAGAGCAGGAAGAGAGAGGGCAGAGCCCTCCGACTTTATTTTATATGTTTTCACACATCACTGTGGATTGGAGGTAGAAATTACTACCTCCTATAATCCACTTGGTCAAAGTATTTGTCAATCATATTTCTCCGCCTAGTATACCGGAATTCGTAAACACAGATACAATTTAGGAAAACATAGATAATAGAGAGAAAACAAGTCATGGCCATGAGAAAGAAAGTCTAACAAAAAAACACTGAACACTGCAAGTCAGAGCAACACCAGGCCTCATACAAGAGAAAGGAATATTTTGTGTAGGATCCCACATTTTTATTTTTCCATCTGACAGTATAAAGCCACTTGTCTATTTTCCTGCAGTTGGAAAATGAAACTGATGTTCAGTTTTGGTAGTAAAATAAATTATTTAAGTTCTCTTTCTAAAAGCAACTGCTGTTGCCATTCATGTGCCTTGTATGCCAGGATAACCAGTGTCTGCAAGGCTATACTGAGGAGCTGAACACATCTCTGGCTAAATGGTTGGAAGACCAATTAAGACATCAAATCTTTATAATTGGACTATCAGACGAATAGCTTGTTGCCATTATGACTCATTCAAAACAGTTTTCCCTTCACTTGTCAATCATTTTATGATGCTTTGATGCTCTATAAAATAATGCCATCTGTCAGGCAGCTGCAACAATCACAATTTAATTAGTAAGAGCTGTAAAAATATTCTCTCACTTGGCTCTGCAGTCCAGCTGACTATTCTGTAATGCATGCCATTCGAATATATCTAGAAATGTTACTGAAGCAGATACAGGACAATTTTAAAAGTCTGTAGTGTCACATCTGGTGTAGATTCCATCAGCAGCCACTTTGTACCAGCACAGTCCTCCATTCATTTTGAAAAGAAAGTTAAGAAAATCTTTACCAACTAATTTAAGATGTGTTTCAGGTGTTACACTTTCTCCCTTATAATTTTTTTATTCTGTTACCTTTCTGCATAACTGGAGACTCACATGAAACCTGAGCAGATGTAGAGACAGTGCTGATCAGATGAGCAGCTCCAGAGCCAGAGAAAATCAAATTAAAAGCTCCCTGTACCTTGAGCAGTCTGATAAGAATGAAATACAAGAATTCAGCAAACCACAACAAGCTGAACAAAACGAAAGTGAACCGGGTTCAGGGCAGGATCAAGTGACCTGGTCCTGCTTATTTAATACAGAGGTTTCAGCTTTGCTGATTTTATGGCATAAAATCAAATCCTAGCAAGGAATCAGTTGGGAGAATCTTTGTTTTGCAGAACATGCTCTGTTTCAGTGATGCACAGCATGTGTATTCATGAAGGTTTTGGAACAGTTCAAATACTGCTTTTTGACCACAGAAACCAGAGACAAATGGAAACAAGCAGAAATAATAAGATGAAAGATTTTTCAGCAGTTATTACATCACTAAAGATATTCTTCCCACTGCCAAAAGTATAATTACAGTAAGAGATGTTTTGCAAATCTGGGGTGATCCTAAGAATTAATGCTGAAAGACCTTGCTCAACCAGAACTCTTTGGAGGGCTAGAAAAGGCCTCAAATGAGACAGAAAAAAACACCAGCAGTAAAATAAGAAAGAAAATTAAGAAGTTTGTCATTCCCAGAAGTTTTGTCTCTCAGGGATTCCTGAAAACCACTTTAGTTTTAATCTGGAGGATCTTCAGTCCTCGGAGGTTTGCTTCAGATTTCCAGTTCAAACAGAGAGTAAATTCAAAGCAAAACTCAGCTGCCAAGTTTATTTCAAACCCTGTCATACACTTTTGATTTAAGGCCATGAAGTTTGCTTAGGTTCTCCAGTGTCTGGGTGAACAAGCAGCCTGTACCTAAACTGTAAACTGGGTGAGCCTTTTGTGATGTAAAGTCTGCTATGAAAGCCTGCATGCAGCTCTGAGTATGCAGCTCTGAAATAAACAAGCCTGGGCTCAGCGCATTTGCTGATACTGAATTCAATGCAGGCTCTTGCAGTTTGTAAGCCAGATCTATCTCCTACCAGAACTGGCATGCTAAGGGTACACTTCTTCTCCCTGCAAGCTATATTCAGAGATCAGCACATATGTCTGTAATAGCTTAATTTGGTTAATTGCTGCCACAAAGGAAACGCCTGTAATGATGACAATGTTACCTAATAATCTGTGTAACACAGGCAGAAGGATAAGCTGCATAGTAAGGAAGATCCTTTGTTAAATAACATTTTACTCCTGAATTGTACCTGCAAAATGCTTGTGTTTGGCCTGCATGTAGTGAATGCTTTCTCTGGATGGATAGAACCAAGGACACCCAGAACGCTTTATGCTCTGGATGTTTTAGGTGTTTGTGTTCTCATGTCTTTCTTAATAAACAGAACCTGGGATAACTTCCAATTTTGTGTTCCCAGATCTACAGTGTTGCCCCAAACTGGTGGCTGTAATATAAAACATCTATATTTTGTAAGCGAATACAATTCCCTTTGAACACTGCTGCCTGCCAGCTACTATATACTGATGTAGCTATGTCCCCATCAGCAGCAGAACTGAGAAAAAAACCTGTCATTTTCTTTCTTTTCCTTTTTTTAAAGAAACACTCTCCTCCGTTTCTTTACACTTGTTATTCCAATCACTTGTTTGTATCAATCTCCCATTTTTTTCTGCATTGTCCTTGTAATGATGTTTAATGATTTTGCTTCTGCTTCAGTAGCATCACCACCCATTCCTGGGCATCACTTGCTGTGGACTGCAATGCATTTACAGTTCTGGAAGCCAAGCTCTCTTTGAAAAGGGATATAAGAAATACGAAATACTGAAAAAGCAGGTGAACAGACCAAATTTCAAATGTCGAATTTACACACAAAGCAGAACACTTTGTGGTTATTTTTCTACACTAGTAAGCTTGTAAAGAAAGTACTGCTTTTCACTAATCCCTTCAACCTGTCTTTCTCTGGTCAGCCTATGCAGAAAACTTCAGCCTTAGATACTGTTGTTGGAGGATGATAATCTCAAATTATCACAAGCAATATGAGGAACTGAATTTACTTATCTTCTGAGACTCCAGTTGCTCTTTAATTTAATCCTATTTAATTTAAGATGATGCCCATATTTGAGCATCATGTCTGGGCAGTCGTGAAATGGCATAGGTCAATGTGGATTTTAAATTCCTCAGCACAAGTAAAGAGACGTCTCTGTCATCTTTTTTGGTATCTATACCTCATAATACAAATGCATACTCTGAAATACAAGGAACAGTTCCTCAGGACCGACCACACCTTTTTTCCCCTCCAGCTCCTTTTTTGGGGTCTGGCCGTTCATGATGGCTCACCTGGTCAGTGGATCATAACAAAAAAAATGGCAGCACTTTCTGAAACTTTCAAATACCACCTTACAAATAACTGAAATAAGGTGGATTTGCCATTAGACTTTCCACAGGAAAACCTATAGTTTTGGTATAAATAACAGTGATCTCAGAATAATTTATTTTGCAAAAATGTGATTACTTTCACAGCCTAAAGTTTCCTCCCCCCAAATAAATAAATTCTCCACTCAAGGCAAGCTTGCATAAGCTTTGCTTTCAGGTCTTTATAATGCACGGCTCAGTGTTACTATTTAACATCCAGCAATAATTAAGCAGCATCCATTGCAGTGTAGCTCCTCTGGCTGCAATGTTAACCTCGCAGTGATCTCTATTAACACTACAGCAATATCTTGTGATAATTAATTAAATAACTGATGTAAACACTGTAGCTCAGGATTAGCACTGGCAGGGGAAAAAGTCTACATTCATGGGGGTTTGTATAAGCTTCTGCTGACTACAATAATTTTCAATTGCTTTGGAGATCAATAGCAAGTACTGGCAGAGAGTGTCAAGTCAATGTCAGCCCGCTGGATTAATTCTGAGCTCATTATCATGAGTTATAAAGGTCAAGAAGGAGGCACTGTTAAACCTTTTAAAAGGTTTAAAATTTATATTAGGGCAGACGAGTAAAAGTAGATTAGTGTTTTGGAGATTTTTCCACCTTCTTTGGAAAGCTACTGTGCTTATGCCTTGGCTATGAATGTGAATAGTGTGGTCCCAGTTCTTTCTTCCAGTATTCAAGACCCATCTTGCACTGACTTCAACAGAGTTCACTTTTTGGTACAACCAAAAACAAGGTTAGGCACTGCCTGGAAATGTCCAGTGGCACTATTACCAAAATTGACATGAAAACCAAACTGCTCCAATCTTTAGACTTGGCTTGTAATGTCCATTTATATTCCCTGATGGAAATTTGTTCCCTTCAGGCAGCCAGTGTCTGGCAGTGAGGACTATGTCCCATGAAATCCCAAAAACATCCCATACTCTTCATCAGTCAGCAGACAGGATAAAGACTGGCTATGCATTTCCTTGTAAAGCCACTGCAGTTCCAGAACAGGCTTGAAGGATGCAAAGGAAACCAGAGATGCAGAGCTAGGCAGGCCCTGGAACAGCTTTTAGACTACAGAGTGATGGCATCCTTCCCTAGAGAAATTGTTCCAGACTTAAATGCTTTAATATTTTGTTAATACTTGTTAGAGAAAACTAAAGCTTCCCTTAAAGATTAAAGCACAGCCCTTCCATTTTAACAGAAATAATCAAATGCTTGTTTTCTAACTAAACAGTGAAAACAAGAAACTCTCCTGGGAGTTTCTCTTACATCTCCAAGTGATCTGTTACACTCATTCACTGAATATTACTGTGCTGGGTGGGATAAAAGAAAACCTGGTGCTAAACCCTGCTCTCACTCCAGCCTGCATCAGGATTAACGTGGTCGATGTCAACTGTTACAAAAGGATCATTGGCAAATACTAAATCTTGATGAGGTTTTTTTTGCTTTTTAACTATGGAGTGGATGAAGAATGTCTTAGTAGCTAAGGTATTTCTTAATGATGATTCCTTTTCCTACAGTCATCAATTACTACAGACCCTCTGAGGCAGGTGCAGCAAGCATGGGAGAAAAGCACTACTGCAGCACAGCATTCACTTGTTGCTTGCCAGAGCAAACACCAGAAAATCAGCCTAAAGGAACAAAACACTTGGGACAAGATTTTCATTATTTTTAAGGTAAAATAAAATAATTAAAAGCATCTACTAAAAATGTATAGCTTTTGCTGCCCTAATCTAGTGGATAAATACTACTGTAGATTAATTAGTTCAAAGAAAATCATGACAAACTTAGTTGGGAGTGGGCTTGGCCAGGATTATTTTGCACAGAATAATTTCTTTTAGGGATTTGAAAAAATCAAAAAAAACCCCAGCCTAAACACACACTCCTCCCAAGACCCTGCATGTGAGAGGTGATATAGAGAGCCTTACCTGCCTGTGCAGCTGTAATTAGAGCCGTGTTCCCTTCGTTGTCCTGCCAGTTCACATCAAGGTGAGGGCATTGTGCTAAGGCTATTACAATATCCACATAACCTTGGTAACAGGCAACGATAAGACAATTCTGTAAGTAAAAATATTAAATGAGAGTTAGGATTGCCAGACTGAGAAAAGTTCACTGGAGCAGTATGCCAGACTGCTTTTTTATTTCATATTTTTTTCCAGACTGAAGAACTGAAAAGGTATCAGCATAACTAGTGATTAGCTCCAGGAACAATGTTCAGATCCAAACCACTCCTTTTTATCTCTGTCCTTTGGCAAGTAATGTGTGATACTCCTCAGAAATACCTAAGAGGGTAGGTATTACATTATGCTACATGCAAAGTAACTGTTTATAAATGGCTTATGCTTATATGGCTATATACTCTGTACCCAAATGAGAATAAATCTGATTTTATTATATAATAAAATGAACCTAGCAGGTAAGATGAACTGGACCTGCTCTGAATATTAATTCTCTGAAAAACAACTACTTGTTCCATTAAGGGGAAGTAGTAGGCAGGGATTGTGTTCATACTGCCTATTGCTATCTTTAAATAATTCAGATTTCCCTTTAGAACTATGCCTCCTTTTTTTATAATCAAAAATAAAATTAAATTGCTTTTAGAGGTCCTGTTTAATGTGTTTTATGACAGCTGGAGGCTGTAAAATTTCCAGGAGGAAGCCAAGCCAGGAGGTAAACCTTGTAACTACGCTTGGTACCCAGATAGTGTTTCACTCCACAGCAGCGAACTGACAGCCTCCCTAAAATACAGCAAAATACACTTGTCATTAATTAAATGGAACCACAGTACCTAATCCTGGCTGCTCAGTTGACCACTAGGATTAAAGCCATTATCTCCAGTGTCAGGATTACTTGGACAGCCTGTGTCCATCTGCCCAGGGCTGCCGGCGGTAGAGGAGGGCAGGCGCGGATAAATCAGCGCTCCCTGCGCTCACTCCTGGCTGCCCGCTCATCGCTCACTTTGCTGGAGCTCAGCGTGAGCGCCTGACTGCCAGAAAGATAAGGGCAGGGACATAAATCTCAAACTGCCTGGGAACCCTGCCTGCCTGAAATGCACTCACACCAAAAGACTTGCAAGGAGAACCTGGTTACAAAAACAGAATGGCCCACCCTGACTCCTCCATCACTTTTCTCTTGCCTACACATTCCCTTTATTTCTTTTCCCCATAGACATGACTGAGATGTTCACCAGATGACAACTGTGGTTTTTGATTTATTGTCATCACAGCTAGTTAGTTATTAATATAATTTCACTGTTATTCTGGCTAGTTCTGTTGGCTTAAGTGGCAAAAAGCTTCATTAAGATACAGGAGTGATATCTACTCTAGGCTGTTCATGGGCTAGGTAGGTTATTTCTCAATTACATTTTTCAATAAAATACTTACTCTGCTTTCTTTTATTCTCACTTCACTCTTGCCCTCAGCATGAAGCAACACCTACCACTGCTTTATAAAGAGAATCTTCATTTCCTTGTGAAGGCCCTGTAATACTTCAAAGCCTTCTATTGAAATTGTATAGAGGATTCTGCTAATACTCATATATTTTTGGGAGTTTTTTCTCACTAAACATATGTACTTTCCTGGTGGGACTCTTCAGATTAATCCAAGTTTTACTGTAATGTAAGAGTTTTTAGCTTTCAAGAAAAATGTGTCAATGTCCACTTTGTAAGAAACAATTGAACAATTCATTTCAGTTCTTCAATAATTTAATTTTTCACCTGATGTTCAGGATATAGGTCTTTACAACTCCAAAAGCTGTGCAGATTTAAAACACCATGCAGTCATCCAGCAAAACGTCCATTACTTATGACAGAAGAAAATTAAGTTTACAATTGTTTGGAGATCAAAAACTTTTGACAGTAAGAAGAGAGATTCTATTGTACACCTCTCCAAAAAAGGGCATTTTTGAAGAGAGTGATAGTTTCAAAAAGGCTGTAAGAATAACTAAAAGAAGCTACCATCTCTAATGAAAAAAACCCTGTTTCACCCAGTATCTGGAGGTTATTTTCACAGTATATTTTCACAGAACATGTTCATGTTCTAAAAAGAGTTATCAGATGCTTAAAATAAGTTTGGTTTTTTGTTCTCTTTGTAAAGTACTAAAGTTAAAATATTGTAAAAATATAGTAAATTATTGTAAAAAATAATAACAAACATTAGTTGGGGGTTTTTTTGTAAGACATTTTTGCATTACAGTATTCAGGGATTTTGTCCTACTCTTAGTAGATCCATCAGATAGGAACTAATGCATCTAACTCTGGCATTCTGATTTCAGCAGATAGGAGGCAAAAATTATCTTCAAATCAATCAAACTCACTCACCATTCTGAGTTTACAAGCCAGATGGATTACTTACGTGTCAATATTTTCTGAAGTTTATTTTCGAAAGATGTTATCAAAGACTGCTTGTGTAAGGAGAAAGAAAGGCAACAGAGAGTAGGAGATTTCTGAGGGATTACATGATGTAGTAGCATGGAAAATCGTCCTTGAAGGACAGTTTTACAAATCTGAAGTGGGCCAGATAAGAGTGTGAGATCCCAAAATTCATTGGAGTGTACGCCCAGCAGTCCCTGGTTGAGAAGCAAAACAAGCGATGGCATCAGGACATAAAAACAAGTCCATTTCTGTAAAGCTGATGTGTTTTTTTCACTCATTACAGGTCTGTGGGTGAGACAGACTGCTTGCTGAGGGACTGCTTTCCTTTGCAGAACCCTTCCAAACGAGTCAGATACTGAAATGGAGTGCAGGAGGCTGCAGCTTTACAATGCAAGTTGCAATAAACTTCTAGATTTTATGGTGATTTCCGAAATCCTCATTCAATGCTACAATGATAATTTGTGTTATCAGATTGCTTTTTTCCCCTTTTTTTTCCCTTTGCATACATTTCTGGCCCTGTCTATATTCTGCTTGCTGAAAGCTAGTACAAACAGTACAAACAGTACAAATCAGTCAATATCAAAGTGAGTTACTAGTCTGGCATCTTTAAGTTCATATACCAATAAATACTATAATATATTAAAAACTCCTTCAACAGTCTCAATTAATAAATATAAGTGATAGAAAATTGCCTCCAGCAAATTGCCTTTTGAAGCAATCAGTAAAGCAGTAGCCTGTATCACAGCAGTCTGCAGGACAATATAGCTGTGCACTTAATGTCTTTTCAAAATCTAAAAATAAATGAGTTTTAGTTAGAAAACACCGAACCTGAGCAATCTGGCTACCCTGAGAAGAGCGATGACATTAATGTTCTACGAAAGGCATCCATTATTCTGCGTCTCATATGAAAGGCCACAGTGCAATTATGAAATGGTCAGTGTACATGGGAAAAAAAAGTATTTTTTCAATTGACTCTTACCATTATTTTTGTCAGTAAGATCAATTCTCAGAAGTACTCACTACTTGTGAAGGCTTTAGGAGAAAGGAAGATTGATAATTCTTAGAAGTATGTCCTCTGCCTAAAAGGACTTTTCTCCTTCAACAGCATCCTTTCCCCTCTCTTCCCTTTCATATGTCCTCCAACACCTCTTATTTTAAATAATAATAAAACCTCAAACTATTCCCATTAATATATAGCAATAACCATCAATTATTAGACAGTGTAACATATGCAGATGTCACAGCATGGAAGCACAGTATCCCTGCTTTTCAAGGATGCTCTGCTATCTGACTTGCTCTCTCCCGATCAGTAGCCAGGGTTGCTACCCACCATCCTCCCAGACCAATGAAACAGAATGGGCAAAAAAAATCTGGTTTAATCCTCCGTGCATAAGAGACATAAAATATGAACAAAGCTTTGCAACAGATCCTATTTCATTTTTGAAATATGGCACACAGGCTCTGTGTGACAAACGAGTCATCCATCACACCAACTACATTAACATTTACTGTCGCTTTTCCACAGAAGGGGAGGTGGAAAGTCAGTAAGAGGGTTTTTTTCCAAGAAGAAGCTACAATACTTCCAGGTGTTGGGGGCTCTATCTTTCCTCTGCAGAATATTTGGCATTTCACAGAGCTTTCCCACAATTTTTCTGTAGTATAAGAGGTATCTGATTTTTGTGTAACTAGCATAGTTTTGGAAGACCCTCCCCTTTGTTTTGAAGTGACAGAGCAAAATTAATACCTAGAATATATGACAAAACACTCAGTCTGGGATGAATTACTTATTTTCCATATATTCTAAATAAAGTATAACTACTTTTCTTATTTTCTTCTCACAGTACACAAATTAATATTTCAGGCATGGGACTACCTGAAATTAATCAGATGTCACAACACCTTCCTCAAGTAGTGAATCTTTTGATGCTGTTTAAATTGATAATTCTTCATGTGTCTTTGACTTCATGTAAGACCGGAATAGTGCTGCCACTATGAAAATAAACTCTGTTTTGCTCAGCTGTGTTGGCTAATGACATAATAACATGTCTGATTAAGTGAGGTCATGGATATCTCAGGAGAGAATTTCATAAATCAGATATTATGACAGAATTACAGATGTGAGGCTATTTGTATGCTAGATCATTACAGATAATAGAAACCACAAGAAATACTCAAGGATCAATATTGAACTCCAGCTGAATAACGAGCAAATCAAATACAGCATGCAATTAATTTAGCTTTTTAAAAGATCTCTTCAAGCAACTTATTTTCCACCAAGATGCAGAGAATGAAAACAGCTCATTATAGTTTTTTGCCAATTATCCCAGATAAAAAGGAGTCTGGCAAAAGACTAAATTGGTATTACCCATTGCTCTCCATAAGCGTTCTGATAAACAACTGTCCAGTTTGCTTTGCATTAATTTGTCAGTATTAATGACAATTCTGCAAAGTTGGTTTACTAGCAGTGGTTAAAACCACATGTAGTTGAATTAAATGCAATAATGATTCATTGTAATCCATAATCACATGCAAGGATAACTACGAAAATTAAGTCTAAGTTAAAAACATGTTACAGAAAAAATATCCAAATTAGTAGAAATGGAAGAATAATAAAAAATAAAGGAATAAAAAGTTGTGTTTAAAAATTTTCTTGTTGATTCACTAAAATAATAGTTCGTATGTTTAATATTTTGTCTTCTACAAAACTCACACTATAACAGAAGTATATATATCACTATAATTCTGGTGCAAAGAAAAAAACCCCAAAATCTAAATTAAAATCAGGTCAAGTATTTCAAAGGAAATCTCCCAAAATCATTTGATGGTAATTCTGATCTCCACTAAAAGCTCTGTAACTCTATGAAACTTTGTTTAACAGAGGTTCTAATTTTATGTGGTACCAAAAAAGAGCAAAATGTAGCACTGAGCACCACGATCTGCTATGTACTAATTTGTGTATATGCACCAAACCTTCCAGAATAAAAACAGCAATCTGAGAAACTTTCGAAAGTGGCTTCAGCTTGTCTTGTATTTGGTTTAGGTTGATTATTTCAACAGCGACAGAGATGAGGTAATTACTCAGCTCATCAGTCCCATGAGAAGTGACGTTTATGTGCTAAGGAATCCATCAAGCACATAAGCCCCAATATTATCTGCAGAAAATAATTTAGGCTGACCTTTTAAAGAAAGGGCTGCAACAGCTTAGTCACATGAAAATTTGCATTGGGAAAGTGACAAAAAAAGGAACAGGAAGTTTAAATTTTGTCCCACTGTTGCTTGATCGAAACCCCGCATGCCTGAAGGGGGTAAGGGGGGGAAAGGCTAATTTTGCGAGGGAAAGTGATCAGAGAAGTACAAGAGGGTATCCAAGCAGGGATGGAGCATTATTGTACAAAACTCTCTGCTTCTCTGCAGAGGAACAGAGTAGCCCAAAGCCCAGCCTTGTATCCAAAATCAAACTCAATCCTGTATCCAAAATCACTGCCCCTGCCAGTACCTCAATAGTGAAGGTACAAAATTGCCACCTTTGCTTTGAAGCATTATGAGGATTTACAGATCCATTTCCCAGTATGGACTGCAGTTAGCATCTTTACCAGTTAGCATCTTTAAAAGTTGCATACAAAGATAATGCATTATTTAAATATAAAAGGATATAATTTTCCATTGGGCTCCATGTAAAAGTTTGTAAGTAAATGCAACACATTAAAGTTAAAATTCAAGGACTTTAAAATTACATAAATCAATTACTAGGAAGGTTGCAAACTTTCAAATTTGTCACATGATGTGCAACATTTTCAGCTGTTATTTGCATTTTCAAAAGTGAATGATTGTATTAGTTGAACTTGTAATGGGCACTACTATTGGATCAGATGTTAGTAAACAGGAAGAAGTCAAGATGAATCAGACTGAAAACATGCTTTAAGATCAGATGATAATTAGTATACAGCCCTGATTATTGCGATAAATGATGACAGATTCTGCTCTCTCATGCTCATACATAAAAACACAGGCCAGTCCATGGATACCCATCATTTTTCCACTTCAATTTTTGGGATATGTTCAACTTCACTTATTTCATAAACACCTCTTCAATCAGTCAGGTCACATGTCTTTAAGTAAAGGTATATGTATCATCTCTGCAGAAATCCTTACTTAATCTATTCTAATCCAAATCCCCATGATCACCTCTAAAAATAGTCCCAGGAAAGTTCATTTCACTATGCCTGCAAAAGCTTGCATTACACAACGAAGAGAACCTGTGCTGCTTGTGTAATAAAGCAGACAACAAGAAAAGGAAATAAAAATAGCGGGACTTTCCTTATTTACTAACATGTAAGTCGTCTGAATTGGTTTCAGCATCACTGGTGATATAAGGAACTGGCAGAAACCTCGTAAGTAACAGCTAAGAGCCATAAGGGACTTACAAGGCAAATAAATACAGGCTGTGTAGTCAGAGATATTCCAGTGGGTGGGGTATAGAAGAAACATGTGGCAATTCTGAGAGATGCTTATATTAACCCTTCTCTATCTTCTTTTTTTTTTTAATATCAAGACACACAATAAAAGCAAATAATTCAATGAGAAATCTAAACCCCACGAGCTGATGGGGACTTAAGGGGTGGACACTGTTCCACGAGAGGCTGGAACATGTGCCCAGTTCCTGCACTGTGGGGAGGTACCCCAACACCAGCCATCTAGGTGCCTTTTGGCACAGTTTTCTTGACCAAAGTCTGGGGAAGAGGACAACTGAAGAGACAATCTTCAACCTGTGGGAAGCCTGATGGGAGGAGAACTGGAACATTACACCAAAAATAGTGATCCTTTTTCTCTCCTCACTCCTGCAGGGAGTTCCCATCTTCCCATGAGGCAAAGTCCAGGTAAGACAATACCCAGATGCTCAGGAGTCCTGCATCTCATCCTGCACCCCCAGGGACACTCCAGGAGCTGTGGAGGACACTTCTCTTGCACTTCTTTACCTGCTGCATCTGCTGCCACTCCTCACCCCAAATCACACCATGTCCAAAGGCCTGGTACAGCCTGGAGGGCTGATGAAGCACAGAAGACATTTTTGGACTGTACAACCTGACCAGCAGCCAGGGTGGCCAGCACCTCCTCTCCCCATCACTGGAGAAGAGAGCTGCTCTGTTCCTGGCTGTATCGCATCCTCTTGACATCATTTCCATGACAGAAGTAGGCCAGAACAGAGGACATTATCTTCTAAGAGTGGGAACAACTCTGCAGAAAAAAATGAGCCAATGGACCCTGGGACACTACTCCTGAGTTGCAGGAGGCCTGGGCTGCATTGCCAGCTGTTTTCCTATGACTTATGCTGACACTTGATGACACTTCTTGAAACAGCAGCAACTGGATATATGTTATCACATAAAAAAATCTTTTATTGCTCTTTCCTCTCTGAACCTCAGTTGGAACTGAGCAGGCGAACAAGAGCCAGCAGCAACCACAACTAACTTGGGCATATTTTAACGTTGAGATACTTCAGTTAGGAATTTTAATGTGATTCCATTGACACATATTTTTTAAAAAAACCTGCTCATTATGTTAGCAGAGATACACATTCATGCTCAATATCAATTTTGTAAAAATACTATATTATTTCACAATGACAGCTGGTAAAGGATTAGGAATCTACTCATTAATCTGAAGTTTCAGCAGGAAGAAGAAGTTCCTTTGCTAATCACAGCCGACTGATGTGCAGTAAAGCAATACACAGAATTAAGACGTTTATATGGAAAGAGAGGAAACTGGGATCATTTTCCCACAGAGTTATATATGATGTATGCAATCAGTCCAAAATAAAGCTTTGCAATGTATGCAAGATCTCTGGTCACAGCAGAACTAAACAAGGCACAATTTTAGAGGACTAAGTAAGGAAACTTTAGGGAAATACTGCTTAATACAAATAACACACACTTAAAATGAACTGACAGGTCATCTAGTGGAGCTTACCATCATTATACATTAGATAAAAGGAAGCTCTCTTAGGATTTAATAACATGGCAAACCAGCCCAGAATTCCATTTTTGAGAAAGGGTTCTGTGTTCTCTTTATGAGGTGCCTGGCTGTAAAGGACAGAAAGTAGTGTGGGAAAATGTAGGGGAAGCAACACAAATTTTATCAGGTTAAATTTCATATTTTCATTTTATTTAGACTGTCATGTAGGGTACAACTAATAAATAGTGATGATGCCCGCTAAATAATGCAGCCTTTACTAATCCTAGCTTACCTGTTTGTACTGCACATAGTATTCAGTGTTAATACTCTCAAGTTTTAGTGCTAGGTTTTCACAGTTTTGGCGGTAGCAACACATGATCCATAGCAGCCAAATTTATACAGTCTTCTTTGCTATGCCTGTTTTGGCATCAGTGCTAAACACAGGACATTCTGCTCTAAAAAAAAAGTGAGAAGGCTGACTTCAGAAAAGAATGTAAATTATGGACCGTGAGGCCCTGGAGCAGGCTGCCCAGAGATATGGATGCCCCATCCCTGGCAGTGTTCACGGCCAGGGTAAATGGGCCCTGAGCAACCCGGTCTAGTGAAAGTTGTCCATGCCCATGGCAGGGGGTTTGGAACCAGATTATCTTTAAGGCCCCTTCCAACCCAAGCCATTCTGTGATTCTGTGTACTGAACTTTAATAGGGGGATCCTGATATAAATCCTGAAGGCATTTCTACCACAGATCCCATGTCTTTACTTTAAAGTGTTTTGAACATTAGCAACCCAAACCATTAACTACAGAGTTCTGGGGATGCAACGTGACAGACTCCTGCCAGCATCGGGTTCCTGCTACAGCAAATGGTGAGTGGCTTTTAATTTAATTTCTTTTTCTTTCACTGGTTTGTTGTGCAAAGTTTGCAGAGGCTTCCAATGGCTGGAAACCATTCTGTGAACAAGAATAATGTATTTCTGGATCCTTAAATGAACACTGTGCTATTATGCTTTGCTTGGAACAGCTGTTTCCAGCTATCGATAGATTCAAAGCAGCAAAGTGCTAACGGCTTCCTCCTGGGGACTTCTGAGGCTGGGAGCACCTGCTGCTTTGGCCATTTGCTGCACGAAGCTGCAGTGGGCTTGGGCATCACTGGAAGAAAGTGTGTGGGTAAAAAAGCTCAGACTATGCCTTTTGTGGAGATAATTTTATGTAAAACATTTGGAGAATCTCTCAATTGCCAGATTACGTCAAAATTCGATGTTCATATTGTAGTCTTCCCATTAATTCTACCACTGAAGCATTTTGTTTATCCTATTTGCAGAAAAACAAACCCCCTAACAGGTAAAGAAAATGACAGTCAAAGGTGGATCATCTAACAGCATAACCAAACCTGATGTTGCCTGTGTGCAGTGCACTCTCTCAGCACATAAGACCTCTAGGAACCTTCAGAAACGAGTTTAGATGTGAACTCCGAGTCCTGTGCCTGACAAACTCTACTGTCAACTTCCCTCCTGGTCTTTAAATATACAGGTACATTCATACACATTTAGAATGAAAAGGAGAGTTTGCAGTATTTTAAAAACATATTTTGTAGGGCATTCAGAAGCCATGTGAAATGCATTTTGTGCACTGACATAACTCTGCCAAAAAGAGCTCCCTTTGGCTTCAAACCATATGATTCAACTGCTCTTTGTGTTTAATAGGTGCATTTTCCTTTTTGTTATGTTCTGTCAGACGCCGGCAGGCTGTAGTTGAGATCTGTTGCAAGTGGCTAAATAGAGAGTTTGAATGCAAAGGTTTTTTCAGGAGACCTCTCCAAAAGTAGTGACGTAAAAAATCTTTGTAAAGATAAATTTCAATTTGACACTGGGCAGAAGATGAATGTGCAACCTTCTACGCAGTCAGAATCTATCACTGTATCTAATCTGTCTCCTCTGTAAAGAACATTTTAAAGTCCCCAGAACATTTTCACTGCGAAAGTCTCTGAAATGACCGGCGATGAGCTTGCAAGCACCCTCTTGTGGTTGTAAGCTACTATAGTTCTGTTTAGGAAAGACCTTCCCAAGAAGTTTCCCAAGTTTTCCTCCAGCTTCTGTAATTAATTTTGCTTCTATTCTTTTGAGCCTTTTGGCTGTGAAATCGCACCAGACCTTGTAAAACCTTGTAAAAAAAGAGCCGAGGAAGAGGTCTGTCTGTCAGTGGCTTATCTGCTACAGGGGCAAAAAACCAAAACCAAACCCCAACCAACTAAAAAAACCCCCAAAACCCCAAAAACCCTAAACCACAAAACCTAAGCTCTCTTTCCTCAGAAGAAAATAATCTTGATGAAGTAAAATGCCCGTCAGGGTGAAATCTCTTCCTTGCAGAGGCCATATGCTCACCACGAAGAGCAACTGTACACCCTTCTTGGGACACCAGAGGTGGGGAACTGACCACACACTACACACAGTGCTGCATAATGGGGTGGAAATAGATGAGCTTTAAACTCCCTTCCCACCCAAGCTTTTGTGTGACTCTTTGGTTCTATAACACCACACACAAAAGTGTCAGCCTGTTTCGTCACCCTTTGATGATCTAAAGAGGCTGTAAGAGCCCTAGAAGCCCAGTCTCCCTAGTAGTCTGCCATTTGACAGTGAGTTTCATAATGGCATCAGTGGATACATAACTCCCTCACTGCATCTTCTTCCCAACCAATCCCGTGCCCTGCCTCTTGGACCTCATTCCTTCCTTTTCTCTAACACTTCTAATAATAACCTTCCCTCTTGATCTTGAATCTTCTAATAATAAGCTTATTGATCCTGAAATTGACCTGAAAGGACCAGAAAAATGTAGTAAACTTTCTTTCCCAGTGAAAAAAAAAAAAGCCAGGGAAAAGGACCAGCTGCCCTTGCACAGCAGAAGGGCACATGTGTCTCAGATGAGAGTATCAGTATTTCCCCTATGGGACTCACTTTACATACTTCAGTCTAGATGTGCTATTGCATAGCAACAGTCAAAATCCTCTTTTCAAAGAAGAGGATAACATGGTATCAACAAGCTTGTTGTTCATGAAATGCAAGGCAAATACCAATGTTCAGAGAGAAATGTATGTTGAAATATTACTGTTAGACATGAAAGGAGTTCTCCACCTGGAAGAGGTATTACTATTCCGCTTATCTCAAGCAAAGATCCCACTGATGAGCTCATTATCTTGCCTCTTCAGTTTATCTTCTACTGCTGCCAGTGACAATGGTTCTTTGGATGTCAAAGTGTCCAGGTCCTTGAAAGCCCTCATCATTATGCATTCCACAACGAAAGAGCTTCCTTCACCTAGGATCTGCTTCTGCTTTTACCTAGACTAGTTTTCCACTCATTTATGCCCCTTCTTGTTCTTTCTAAAAAAGCGTAAGAATTTTTTTGTGCATAAATATAAAAAAAAGTCTCCTGCTTTCTATCAGAAGATGAGTTTTTTAAGCAATAGCTGCATCTGTGGTGAATTGATAGGAGGTCTCTTGTTTTTCACTCAGAGACCTAAAGTGGATTTTTGTATGTGTGGATTAGTGTCAACTATTGTGATCCTAAAAGGTTGCAATCCTCTAATCCTACAGCTCTATGGAATGCAGCTGCCGTGGAATATCACAGATGACCATGCTGGAGGCAAAAAATGTATTTTTATAGGTATTACTCCTAGGATTCAGGCCTGTGAAACTTGGAGGAAAGTTCCACAGTTCCTGACTTCATAAGTTTTTCACTTTTTCCCACCTATGCATGGCTTATTACTAGTGCTCCACAAATTGCACTGAATCTCCATTAAAAAAAAAAAAGGGAAAGAGAGAGAGAGAAGAGGCACTAATAACTATTTTTTTAACACAATCTTGATAAATTCACAGTTTCTGATTCCTGGGTATTTTCAGTTCTGGGTGAAAACACTACCTTCAAACAATATATGCAATTTTGAAGTAATGCACGGTTCATTAACACTATAAATTTTATTCTCATTGTTTTCATCTTTTATAGCTGTTAGGACCACTGGTGACTGTGATCACACTTTAGATCACAGCAGAGCATATGATCTGTGTTTCAGCAAGACCTCTTTTTACGTAAATGTGCTTTGGTCAAGGGCAAACAGGGTTGTGCTCTCGTGACTTACACCTACAGTGCTGACTCTGTAATGTTCATGGCTGGTTAGAGAGCAAGAACTCCTACTGTAAAACCCATCAACCTACAATTCTGTCTAAGTAATAAAGTAACTGATAGGCTGCACACAGCCACTGGAGAGGAAATCCAGCATGCCTCAGGCTTCCCATGAAGGAATGGCTCTTTCCTGAAGGTTTAGCATCATCCTGTGAAAAATGCATCTATTTTAACAAAAGGCAGAATTAGAGTTTTGAAAGATCAGAGACTAGCACTTTGCTAAAGCAAGAACACTGCTACTGGTTTGCAAGTCCTAGTGAATAGCCTCACATTAATTTAGTGCTGTATTTAGGGAACAGGCTCATCCACCACATTAATCTGAAAGAGGCTCAGCCTGGGGTTTTTTGTTTGGGAAAACACACACTGACATAGAATCAATCTGTCCAGAGGGACCTTTCTTCCTCTAGCAGCTCACTTGGTTTTCACATTCACCTTTTTAAAAATCATGAATAATGTGGTTCAAAAGCAGGCTTGGGGATTGTTGTTGGTTTTCATTTTTTTTCTCTAGTGTGCATTCCCATTTTAAACTACTCTTTTATTATCTCAGTGGGCTAGATAAGGCTTCACTGTAGCTGTAACAGGTATCAGGGTGTGAGAAGACAGTTTGAGAAAGGTAAAAATCATGTATGGAATACCCAGCTGGGGCACAGTAGCATCACCATCTTATCTGTCTCAAGTCAACTGCAGTACTACAACTACAGTTTCATAAGCAAATGCAGCACATGCTGGTACTGCAGGTCACTGCCCGGTGGCAAGAGCAGAGTGAGTCTTTCCTCTTCTACAGAGCCTGTGACCACCTTGTTTATTTCAGCTGAGCATCTAGCTCCGTGCAGTAAAAGGCAGGAAGGTAATTTCTGCCTCTGTGTTTGGATCTAAAAACAAATCTTCTAATGAATACACCCCATTCACCTAAGTAATAAAGAAACATAGGGAGAAATTGAACACTAACATACTATTGAATTTGAAGGAGATAGAATTAAATATCCGGGGGAAGAAAAAGAGGGGGAAACAATTTCGTATTTATATTCAAATAGCTGGAATTTCTAAAGATCACTTGCCTTTGTTAAAGCAGCTAAATCATTAATATAATATATACACTTTATAAAACAGTTTCAGTCAAACAATCCAAGAACAGTTCCCCTACTTCATAAAATTGGAAAATATTTGGATAAACTGTAAAACAGGTATTATTAAGACAGAAGTCCAGGAACTCATATAAGCAGTCTGCTTTTTAATTTAGGGACCTATACCTACGAGAGAAATGGTAGACATTTGGAGCACAGCTTCCTCAACAAAAGAACAGCTTTTGCTGAAAAGCAGCACTCTATTCTACAAAAAACCCAGCATGTATCAAACACATCTGATAGAGGTTTCTCAGAACTGTTTGCAGTGAGTCTGACACATCTCTGTGTGCCCAGCAGTTGAATTACAAGAGTGACTGGATATGTCAAGACATTGCTTGACTGCAGGAGGGCATTTTTTTTCATACCAGCTCACTAATGACAGCAGTATCTGAACACACTATGGGACCTTTGAATGATGCTGCAGGACCCCGGAGAAAAAGCAAACAAGATAGCAGGCTTATAGGAAATTTTCAATATACAGGTGAAAACTAAAACTCAGACCCACATACAATATGCTAGTTGGAAGGGACCCATCAGGATCATCAAGTCCAACTCCTGGCCCTACACAGTACCATCCCCAGGAGTCACACCATGGGTTCAAGAGTGTTATCCAAATGCTTCTTGAACTCTGCCAGGCTTCGTGCTGTGACCACTTCTCTGGGGATCCTGTTCCAGTGCTCTGGGTGAAAAACCTTTGCCTGATATCCAACCTAAACCTCCCTTGACACAGCTCCAGGCCATTCCCTTGGGTCCTGTCACTGGTCACCCCAGAGAAGAGATCGGTGTCTGCCCCTCCTCTTCCCCTCACGAGGAAGCTGTAATGGCAGTGAGGTCTCCCCTCAGTCTCCTCTTCTCCAGGCTGAACAGACCAAGTGACCTCATATCTCCTCATGCAGCTTCCCCTTGAGGCCCTTCACCATCCTCATGGCCCCCCTTTGGACAGTCTCTAACAGCTTAACGTCTTTCTTATCTTGTGGCACCCAAAACAGCACACAGGACAAGAAGACTGTATCCTATTGCATTCCTTTCTGGCCAAACATCACAGCAATTATTGCATTAGCACTTTCATGCAACTAAGCATTTATCTGCAGACATTTTACTCATGTTTTGAAAAAATTTGGACGTAGTGAATGGGCCTGCACATCCATCAGCAGTGTGTGTTACTTTCCAGGATTTTCTGTTCCAGGAGGCCTCCCTTCTTCTCAGTACTGCATTAGGCCGCACAGGCTGTCGTGGCTGACCTGATGCTCTTAGAGAGCTCCATCTAAGCAAACAGGCTAGCAAGCTGAGAAAAATGCAAGCATGCTTCTGCTATGGGCATAAACAAAAGAACACCAAAAACTGCAAAGATTTCTGTACGGTAAATGAAAGCCTTTAGTAGAAATGGGGCTTGTTTGGGTAGAGAGACTTGTCCATTGAAATAGCAGGGAGGTGACTTGCAAACACAATTTTCTTCATTTTTGTGGTGCCCAACTCCAAAGCAATGGAATTTTCTAAGAGATGAGAAGAAACACATTTCCTTTGAAGCAATACTGCAAAGAAGATTCCACTAATATTTGTGCAAGTTTTATATTTCATAATGATGAAGAGCATGATGGAGAAGAAAACTTTTCAACCATTAGATAAGCATGGAGTGGTTAGCAGTAAATAGGAATAATGAGAATAAAAAGCTGTGATGAAGAGGTATTTCCATATTTAAAAGGAAGATAGTAAATGCTGGTGTAGGTAAATATTCTATTATAAATTTGTTATTTTATTACTAGCAATGTATGACTTAGCATAAATTTTCAGCTGTGCAACATAACTGCATACATTACACTGAACAAAACCCACTATGTATCTACTCCATAAAGAATAACAATATTTTTTTCAACATTAGCCCTTGTCCGTTAAGCAGTCACAGGCCACACTCAAGAACAAATCAAGCAGTTTTAGAGGAGATGGAGGCAAAATCAGAAGACTGGCTTTTCTAGATTTGATTGATGATTAAATATGTTCAACCACAATTAAGATGTTAAATGGTAAATATTTTGCCCACTTCTTTTTTTCGGCACTTCTTTTCGTTTCATCACAACGGAGTACGTGGAGCACTAGCTGCTCTGCTTCGGCAGCAGACCTTTAAGGAGCATCCTTAAATCCGCCTGTGCATGGTCTGAGGACAGTAAATGTCAGCAGCACCGAACCTCCCAGCTCCACACAGAGTTTGCCTCAGCTTGCCAGCTGTTTTCTTAGACAGAGCCCTCTAGAAGAGCAGCTCAGCCACGGGACCTTGTGAGACATTCCAGCAGCACAACCTACTGCAGATCCTGCCCTTCTCTTGCCCTGGGCATGGACACAGGGCTCGGCAGCAATAAACGCCGTCCTTCATTACCACCAAATCTACAAATGTGCAGTTTCTCCAGCCCTAACCTCTAGAAGCAGATGAACTGAGAGTTGCACCTTCTGTTCTGCATTTTTTTAATTCCTCTAATATGCATTTTATCATCCAGTGCTAAATGTCTCATTACCTAGGTCTGACTCCCACCCTGTTCTTTGGCCAGAGAAATGTACAAATAATTCCTTGTGGTTCTGAAAAGGTAAGAAATTATATCCTAACTATGTAGGCTTCAAAGCCTCTGAGCCCTTTTTTCCACAGAGAACATTCCACTTGCCACAGAAGCCGACCAGACTCTGCCCAGCTCTACCAAACGAGATCAAAAAACCCCTTCTTTGCCTCAGTTAGAAGACAGAGGTCAGATGAGATTGCACCAGCTGCACAAAGGCAATGACTCATACAGCAGCAGTGAACTGAAGGATGTGTACCCTAAGGACTTCAAAGACCATTTTACAGGTTATGATCCATCTATTTTTGATTCATGAGTGTCATGTCTCCCATCCACCCCTAAGAAAAGTGTGTTCTAACCTATCCTACTCAGCTGGATATTAGAAAGCACAGGGAGGAAATATCAAGGTCTTCCCTCTACTGGAAGACAAACAATTTACAATTTTTTTCTCTTTTTAAATTCATGTACAAGGGACACAAATTGCACACCCAGATTTGAATATTATTGATTTAACAGCATTTTACTTTATGCATATCTTCATTCACATTACATTTTTATGGCACAAATAACCTCATCAATATGTGCCTTTCTACATCATATATCTCTGCCCTAAATATTTGCTTAAAGAGAAAAACCTCATGTTAACTTAGACTTAAGATCTTTTCAGAGAACATATAATCAATTTTCTAAGTAATTCCTGGTTTCCCCTATCATTACTGCTAAAATTTTTCTCACTCTTTCAAAATGCCTTGATCTGGAGGTCGGCTGTGAAGTTGTCAGTTTCTACTGGCTTTTACTTTTAGTTCAATAGGAATTAAGGTCACTTAGGTTTCTGTAGAAAATCTACAGTGTAGTAAAACAACAAGAAGGTTTGTTAAGGTCTTCCTTTACTCATATCAACAAGAAAGGCAAATCTTTACAGAAAAGAAAAGAAATGGAATCCAAAAAATAAGAATAAAATATAGTCACCTTCCAATTAACAGTTCATCTTTCTCATGATTTCAGAAGATATCGTTTGGGTTTTGTTTTCTTTTCTCTTCTTTGAGGAGAGGAAGCTGGCATACTTAGAGGGTTTACAAATACTATTACTGCAATTTCTCGTCCCAGATTTTCTTAGAACTCTACAGCTCTATTAGCTAAAGAGACCACAGAGTAGCAGCGGAAGAATGGTAAAACTTAGGTTTTTCTCCCTCAGTATTCAGGCACCTAGAAGCTGTAGCAGAACATTTTTGATTTTTTTTTCTCAGTGTTTGGAGTAATTTTTCTATTTTTCTGACGCTAAATGAGAGAATGATACTTAGTAATATACTTTCAAGAACAGATCTGGTCCTTTCATTTCTACCTGAAAATTATGGGCGGGCTGTTTCCTGATACCTTAAGAGTCCAACGCCTTCAATCTTTCTCTGCAAAGAAACAAGCAATACCACATATACAAAATGACGGCTCATTGCAATTAACTGATTCTAACTAACATTTGTATCAAAACCCTACAGCTAAAATCACCTTCTTCCCCTTAACATTTGTAAATCTCACACTGGATTTTTGAATTATAGTAGAATTTCTGTAAATAATATCGTTATACTAACTGATACATCTTTGTAGCAATAATCCTAAAAGCTCAGCCAATACAGGTAGACTTCAAAATCGTGTAGTTTTGAATCATATTACTGATTGCAGGACCACCAGTAATGAGGTAGAGTCATTCCAGATGCACTCCCTGAGGACCTTAAAATCTGAAAGGAAACAGCAGGAGACAGCTCTGGGAAGGGAAACAAGTTTATGAAAGCAATGCTGACAATATTTGAACGTTTTTGTTAGGGTTTACATCACATGAACAATGCTCACTTGCCATTTCCCCTGTGACTGATACGCTGCCAGGTTGTATAGGCTTTGCTCTAGTTCTTAGTTCCTTTACGATACACACTAACAATTTAGTAATAAATCACAAATGATGCAGCCAGTGTACTAGAAATAGAAATTACATGAGAAAGAGGAAAATACAGTATTTTTAGGCAAGTACTCAAAATCTAAACAGGGTAACTAAGCACTAAGCACTATTTTAAAAACCTCCTCCCCAGAGGAATGCATTTTGTGGCTGGCAGGCAGTAAACAGAAAAGAATGGCCAATATATACATTAAATTCACAACTGCTATTACAGTTACTATTTTATATTACAGAAACAGCAGTACTGATTTTTCTTTTTTCTAAAATTCTCAAAAATTCTCTGCCTTGGAGTCACTCCTTCTTTCCACTGACACCAAAGAAACCCCTGTATTTTTCAAAATCCTTCCTCTCTGTGATATCTTCTCCCATATCACACATATTCACGACATTTAGTCGGCGGTGTTGATCTATTTCGCCCCATGGTTCCTGTCTGTGTACCCACTGCAGGAGTGTAGTTCCTACTGATCTAACATCAGGTACTGAAGCTCCAAAGAGAAATCACAGCATTTTTTGCTGATACCTGATAGCTGGGGATTTCATAGTTTTAACAAGAGTAGAAAAGAGAGTGCTAGACCTGAGATATGAGAAGCACTAGGAAACAGCATCACCTTACTTGAAACCTTCAGGTTATGTGTTTTTTCCCTCACTTGACTTCAGATCCTTAGAGGATGGTGAGCACATTTGTGATCTGTGAATACTGTCATGGATGTATACCTGAATACCTCAGCTCTGCCTGCACCCATCTGTGAATGGAGCCTCTGCTCATAAATCAGCTGTGCTGACTGTAATAAGCTTACAGTAGGTCAAGCTAAAAATGCCCACAGAAAGAAAAAAATGGAAATAGCAAGTAAAAGACATTTCATAATCTCTTGCCTTGGAAGAAAATAATTTGGGTGATTAATTTTAACAGAAAGGCAGACATTTATTCAGCATCTCTTTTTCTTTTTTCTTCTTTTTTTTTGTTCTTGGTTGCTGATATTAGAATCACCGAATCAATAAGGCTGGAAAAGACCTCCAAGATCATCAAATCCAGCCTTCAATGGAATGTCACCATGCTCACACTAAGCCACACTGTAAAGTGCCACATCTACTCATTATTCAGCATTTCCAGGCATGGCGACTACACCGCTTCCCTGAACAACCTGTTCCAACACTTAATCACAGAACTACACAGAATCACACAGAATAAACTGAGTTGGAAGGAACCCATCAGGATCATCAAGTCCAACTCCTGGCCCTACATAGGACACCCTAAGAATCACACCTTGTGTCTGAGAGAGTTGTCCAAATGCTTCTTGAACTCTGCCAGGCTGGTGCTGTCACCACTGCCCTGGGGAGCCTGTTCCAGTGCCCAGCCACTCTCTGGGTGAAAAACATTTGCCTGATATCCAACCTAAACCTTCCCTGACACAACTTCAGGCCATTTCCTTGGGTCCTGTCACCGGTCACCACAGAGAAGAGATCAGTGTTTGCCCCTCCTCTTCCCCTCACGAGAAAGTTGCAACTGCAATGACGTCTCCCCTCAGTCTCCTCTTCTCCTCGCTGAACAGACCAAGTGACTTCTGCTGTTCTTCATACAGATTCCCCTTTTAACCATTGTTTCAGTGAAGAAATTTTTTTTAGTACCCAACCTAAACCTCCCCTGGCACAACCCAAGGCCATTTCCCCTTTTCCTATCACTTGTTATCTGGGAGAAAGAGGATGATCCCCACCTTACCATAGGCTCCTTTCAGGTGCTTTAGAAACTTGCTGCCTTTAAAATGTCTAACCAGAGTATTAAATATTTCAACGTTTGCTTCATGTATCCACATATATGTAAAGGATCCTATACACTTCATGGGAAATTTTATGGAGAGAAGTACTGTAAATGCACTGAGACATTTGACTTCAATAAACACACTATTTTGATTCAAGCAAGGTATTAAAAAGATTAGCATGTATCTAGTATGCAGTTCAAGTTCCCATTCCACAGGCAGTTCTGTTCATGGGTATCTTCAAACTTGGGGCATCCTTGTTGTATGCTCACAAGAGCAGGAATTTTCTGGGCTGCAAAATGCCTGCAGACCATCCAGCACCAGTGCAGTAAAACACAAGAAAGCACAGCCACAAATAGATGGGAGGGAAGGTTCAGTCCCACCCTAGATAAACGACAGCAGGACTCAGCACATCTTGGCCTCTGTCCCATAGGCTGGTGCTGGCAGGAGGTAAATGGGGGATCACAGAACCAGCTAAGCTACGGCTTGCAGTCTCTGTCTGGGGGATTGCACCTGTCCCTGGGGTACAAGAAAGAGTCTTTCACTCCATTCCCAGAGACCTTGACGTTAAGTGTTTTCTTTCCCTGTCACCCATGAATGATTTCATTCCCCCCTCGAAGCCCTGGCCAGGCTGTTCCTCCAGGAACAGTGTGTGTTTTATTCCAGGTAGACAGCATGGGGAGCTCTGCTGCAGCAGTGTGGCAGAGCAGTGTCTCTGATACGGTCGTGCTGCCCAGTTTTCCCTGCAGACAGGACTCACCTCACACAGCTGTGTGCCTGCAAAGTGCCTGCAGTACAGGAGGGAAAATCACCTTTCGCTTCCCAGACACAGGCTTCCTCTGGCTGGCGTTCGTCCATGCTTCTGGGCATTTACTGTGTAGTACAGCTTGTCTCAGTGTAACCAGAAAACTCCTCTACTATGTTTATATTTTTTTACTTGCTCAGAAGTGCTCTGTAAGTCTAAACACTTAGATTTCACTAGTATTTGTGGTATTTCATTAATATTTGTGGTATTTCATTTTGCAGAACTGGCCAATACGTGTTATCCTGTATTCTTTGTTTAACAAGCTATTGCTACTTCATTTTTTTTAACAGAAAATCTGTAGAAAACTCTGTAGAAAGAAAAATATTTTAAATTAACTCCTCTGTGGAGCTGAGCTTTGACTCTGGCTTCTCTTGGATCCTTTATCAAACACATATGGTACTTGCAGATACACAGAAGTACCATACCACCTTTCAAAAAAAGTCTTCCCTTTCCTTTCATCCACACTTAAAGACACTTTTATGAATACATGGATACACTTCCTGTGTTTCCCAATCAAATGCTGAACAGATGAGCTGAGCCTTCTTACTAGTATCTACAAATAGCAAGATATCTAGGTTTTGTAAAGAAAAAAAGAAAAAAAGAGAAGCCAAATACTGCCTGAAAAGCTCTTTTTATGAACAGATTGAATATGTCCCATTATCTGCCACTTTTGCACTTCAGAAATCTAATAACAATGGATTCTGCATAAGCCTCCCTCCTATAGTAATAGAAACAGAACTTCAAAACTTCTCCACGAGCCCAGTTCTGAGCTCTGGTGGCTGCTGGCAGCGTCTCTTGTCACCAGCAGTTGGTCTGTCTACACACAAGCTGTCCCAAAGACAAGGCCTCATCTACTAAGAGACAAAAGACAGAAAAAAACTCCCCAACCCTCATATGTGAGAGGGTATTACAGGATCAGGCTCAGGACATTACACATCGGAAACATGTGAAGCAACAAAAGCCCCACCGTGAGTCATTCCCATTTTGCATCATCTTGCTTTCCAGTTGCTCCCCATGGAATTTAACAGACATAATAGAAAATAATAGAATTGAAAAATGGGAACTATTTCCACTTAGTGGGTTTTTACCACAGTGGATAGAATTTGAATTGCTAATTCACTGCCAGATGTGCAGCCACAGACTCTGTGACAACAATCCTCTTCCTATAGTACTTGATTACTTCTCATTGTGACTCATTGGGTATGCTACAGAATTATATTTAGCCCAGGTTGGAAGGTTTCCATTCTTGTATTTAATTAAAGAACACTTAGAAACGGGTAAATTCAAACCTATGTGGCATAACACTTTAAATAATTTAAAAGGATAACCTTCTGAGAGAAATTTTATTTATGAAAACATTAAAGGTGAACTTTTTCTCTAATAAGGGCTGTGGGAGCTCTTCATTGCTTTTACATTCTCCAGAGATTTTCTTTTCTATTTTAAAAAACCTACCAGCAGTTTTTAGTAAATCTATCACTAGTTTTTAGTGCAATTCTACCTCAGTCACAAAAAATAAACTTAACTCCACAGTGTAATGAGAGATGATACAGAAAGAACATGCAGGAAAATTGTTAGCAGGCAATATAGTACTTCTGTCAATTGCTAAACAACCCCTCAAACTTACTCCAAGCAGAATAACTTGTCTAAACAAAGTACAAGAACCAGAAAAGGTACAGAAATTAATGCCCAAAATTCCAATTTGGAAAAACTTGAGCATCTTATGCTCTACATTATCCTACCTGGAAACTCTCTTATAATATCAAAATAAGCATACAGCATGTGCAATTAGGTATTTTACCAATTTTAGCACCAGCATAGTTAATGATTTCCAAAACCGTAACACAACAAATGATGCTAGTTTGGGCACTTGGATTCAAAAGCCTAAAAATCATTCATGAATTAGGAGCACAGTTTGGGATTCAGGAAGAATCGAGGCCAAGTGGTGGCTGTGTGGTCACCTTTGGTCCACACCAGAGAGGCTAACTCTGCGTAGGGTGAACATGAGCTGAGCTGCACATGTGCTCTCATGCCAGAGATGGTTTCCTCTGGCAATGTACACACACGTCCCATGCTCATCTAGCAGGGTTTTCTAAAAGTAAGAGGCTACTCACAACTTCCAAGTCTATCTTTATTTCAAAATAAACTGAATTTTAGTTGGTGATCATGTATCGCTTCTCTTTAGAGGAAGAAAAATGTGTTTTAATGAAACGTAATTTTAAATTAACTTGATGTACGTTTGGCTCATCTGGTGGGAAGCAACCAACACCTGTAAAGTCATACAAGAGTTAGTACTCATTCTCCTCTACGAGGATGAAGTACTACCAGCATATAGAAGTATTACAGTAAAAACACCTGATTTTTGTTGGTCTCTGTCACAATAACACGGAAGTATTTTCCCAAATGTATAATGGAGCTTTGGGGTTTTTTATCTTTCTGTCTATTTCTTCTTGAGTAGTAGAACAGATTTTGAACCTGCTGGAATGTCTGGATAGACCAAATAGGTGTTTTAATTACTTGAACTCATTGTTCAACATTTGTTATTACTTGTTGTCATTGTTTGTACTCCCAACCACACACACAAGACCATGTAACTAAAATTAATATGATGGCAAGAGGTTTCTGTGCCACGTGCAAAAATGAGCATTAATGCTTCCCTCAAAACCCTTTTTGAAATGTTCCCTGAAACCCAGCAACAAGTCAGACTGAGTGAAAGACGACCAAGTATCACACCTCTGAAAAGGGAACTCCCTGATGAGGGGCTGAGCATCCCTGTCCCTGCCTTTCCATCCATCACACTGACTCGGGAGCTTCCAAGAGCCACAGCCCAGAGCACCGCTTCCAGCACCAGCAGAACCAAAGGACATGAGACTTAAGCCCTTGATGACTCTGAAAGTTGTGGCACTGGAGCCCTGCTGTCCATCACAGCTGGCAGCTGAACTCGCTGCTCCTGTGGTGCTTCTCAGCAGGCAGCTTTGAACCTGGTGCCTGAGACAGGAACATTTGTACATTTCTTCTTTCTTCCTCAGAGCCCTAGCCTTGAGACCTAAAGCCTTGGTAAGATGAGGTAGCACTGTTGCCTTACTGGCACCTAACTTGGAGCTGAAGAATTTAGGAATATTGGGGCTTTTGGACCCACCTCCTTTCCCAGCATACTTGAAGTCCAGTACATCCTATAGTCTACTGAAACTCAGTAGGACTCGTTTTTTCAGAGCAATCCAATGTTTTGTTGCAGAGCTGTCTGTTTCAACTTCCTAAGATTCCCCAATAAAATTTCCCTGAGAAATCTTAGGAAGCCTTACAGAAGGAAATTAGTGCCAATATTCCTTCTTGTGTAATTCCTCCATGAGAATATAAATTTGAATTTCCTAATGGGATGAAGGCATTAGCAGTGTCATTTTGTGCACTGTGAAATAAAGCTCAAACATTCTCCTAGGAAAAGGCAGTAAGGCATCCTGAAGTCCCATGTGTTATGGACATGTTATATTGAAAACAAGTAATATATTTGTCATAATGACTGATGAAGGTTGTACCAGACAACCAGTCTTGTTAGGCTACCATTGGATTTTAAATGCAGCTATATTTTTTAACATCTGGAGTCAGCCTGTACTCAGCTAGGTAAGTAAGATCATCTCTGCATCTCTGAGGAGCCCTGCAAGTCCATACACTTGATTTAAGACACTAATGTGAAACATCACTCAAAGTAGAACTAGAGATTGTTGTGACCATTACTCCTGGGCTACCATCAGACTAAAAACATCCCTCCTGTTCCATATACTTTGCATTTAGCAATTTGTCAAAATTCTTCAAGGAAACTACTCTTCATCTGGTTTCACTAAAAGTTGAACCACTTGAAACTACATTAAACTTGTAAAACTTTCTCATGTGGTCTTCAAATCTGTATCCATCCATTCCAGTATGAGTTACATCCCTTAGCTAATGATGCTTTTGACACTAAGTACAAATTGTATCTTACTACTTGTCATCTCCATGGAGGACACAGTCTGGTCTGGCCATGCATTTCCAGCAGTATGCGGAACACCTGCATTTCCATTTTTTATGTCTACAAGCCCTCATGGTCTTTATTAATTGCTCTCTTTAATCCATAGAAATTATGTTCTGTGCACATACTTTTTTCCCAGTAAAGTTATTTTAAGGGGTATCTTCTTGTGCCAGGTTTACAAAGGCATCACTCACCTAACGCTTCAGATGAACACAGACAAGAGCAGGCAGACGTCTAACCTGCCCATGCTCTTCTGATAATGCCTCTGAGTGTCCACCTGTATCAGTCTGGTTTATGCTCTGGTTAGCTCAACAAATTCTCTCTTAGCCAGCTCACTTCATATTTTCCATGCTATATCTACTCCTTTTTGATGGTTTGCCTTAAGCTGCAATTACTGTATTTGAAGAATTCCCCCTTTTTTTTGACATCTACAATTCTTTTCCTTACTCACTTCCCTTTTAGGGACAAACATGCATTTCCAGGGACATTTTTACTTCATTCGAGTACTTCTGTACTTTTTAAAGGATTTAAACTAGATTACTTTTATTGTTAGTCTTTTAAAAAGTACTTTCACCCCCAAAAATTCCCTTTCATGGTTTAGTGTCATGATGTTAAATTTCAACACAATTGTTTCCATGAGAATGCTTGGGATAAGATAATACGAAGAACTGAAGCTGCCTATGAAAATAATAATTAAAAAAATTTTCTGAGCACTGTAGCAGATGATGTTCTTCAAATCTTTTTTCTGCCACAGGATAACTTAAACTATGTGCCATGAAAACTGAAAAGTAGTATGTGACAGGGAAAACTTCATCCATTACCACAAAATGTTGGACTCCTGATTTTTTATTTTGATAAGCTAACATTCTGAAGATTAAAAAAAAAAAAAAAAAAGTTAGTGGAGTGTTACACAACCTCTGGCACTTTTTGTGATACATGACTTTCTAGAAAAGCATCATCCAACACAAAGTTCCCTCACCCAGAAAGTGGGAATCGGACCACCAGCTCCCTCTCCTTCATAATCAGTTGCCATTTCAGAAGCCCAGCCCTTTGGTAAAGACAAATTCAGGTGTCAGCTCTGTGAAGGATTCCCCGTGCATTGCTCTGTGAAAAACTCTGAAGGGTAATGCTCCCTGAGCTGGGTGAGTCACCAGAAGCAGTTTTTCTGTGGCAGTAGCAGAGGCTGAGGAGCAGCCTGCAGCCCAGGGCAAGGAGAACAACGTGGCCAGTCCAATGCCTCAGGTACCACCATGGACCCAGTAAGGAAACCAGGTGAGTGATGCCATTCCAAAACACCCACTCACGGTGTGCAGTGCACAAACAAGCCCAGGCTGCAGTGAGAAACATTCCCACAGCTATGTCTGTAGCTGTCTATGGAACTGGACAAAAGACTCATTGAATAGTGACATGAAAAAAAATAAAAACTGAAAAAGACTACAACAGAATATGCTTGCTAATGTGGGCTATACCACATGTAAGATCAAGGCAAAACCTTTCTGCAGATCAGTTGCAGTGATCATGTTCAATCTGACAAGGGAATGTTCTTTGCCTTCTTTTCTCTCTCCCCCATCTCTTAATGCCTCCTCTATTGTCATGGCAAATTTCTAAATTTGCTTGCATTCTGCAGTTAAGTAACACTAGATTTTGAAACTCTGTCTTTCTGAGTATATATATAATCCTGGTCACCAGGCAAAATTTGATATTAAGTGATGTTTAAATGATGAGATAAAAATATCTGAAATTCTACAAATTTGGCTAGTGAGGAAGGAGAACCAGTCCCCATGCAACACTGTGAAAAGCTGCACCATCAGCCATATGGTACTGTGGTCTCAGTCAGGTCAGGAAATTTCACCAGAGCCATGGTTTTACTTTCCCATATATATTTTCACATCCCTCTTTACTGCTAGGGTAAATACAAAAACGCTGAACAATGAGAGGTCACCCTGCACGATGTACAGTTATTGTACTATATTCTGTCACAGTTATTTTCCAAATATTTCAGTATTAATTTCGGCAAGGAGAGCAGATGAGCAGTACCAATCCAGTCTTTCAGGATTCCATGTACAGACAGCAGTGCGAAAGAAGATGAGGGGATCAGCCCTTTGGGGATCCTCTGCAGTCAATGATATATAAACTGCTGTTGTATTGACAGTAATGAAAACAAGACAGGGAAGGTACAGACCTTCAGGCGATATGTGGTGACTAATAAATCAGATGTTGTGGAGTCTGATTTACTGCAGGAAGGTGAATTTAATGAAAACTTGTGCCTGGCAGGAGGTTCTGCATCTCACAAACAGACCATGGGGAAAATATGCTCCTGAAGAAATGACACAAAAAGCCACTATCCAGGCCTGGCAAATCGACTCAAAAGAGACAATTGATGTATTTTGGCACAAAGGGTTGAGGAGAATAAGTAAAGGTACCTCTGGATCCTAGCATTTTCAGGAGAATTGTTTCTACATCTTAAATTTATACATTTACACTTTAGGGACAAGGTAAAACTAATTAAAAACAAAGCTGTTTGTGCTCAATTTAGGGCATTTGGAAGTTTCTTCATGTTACATTTTGTGACCTGAGTTTAATTACTTTCAGAATCGACATACAGTATTGTCTTACTACAATAACTTGTTATTTGTTTTGTCTGTTTTGAAGAAAACCTGGTTTTGAAATTGTGAAAATGAAACAATACTGTACATACATACCCAAGGTTATCAGATCAGGATGGTGAAAATTGTTAATATCCTAAGTTGGACAGCCCTCCCTTGACCACCCCAGTTCTCAAAAGGCAAGTTATTCTTCGTTCTCGCTCCTGCCTAATGGAATAAAAACTAAAACTTGGAAGAAACACAAGTTCAGCTTATTTGTTCACAGTGTGGAAAAAAAAAGAAAATAAACAGAAAGTTTAAAAAAAGGAAGGTAAAAAAAATAAAATGAAAAAATAAGAAAAAAATAGAGCTTTCCAATAAACACATGCAAGATAGCATTGTAGACAAAATTATCCTGGCAGAAGAAGATGCTGAAAACCAACAGCAGTTTTAGTTTCAGCAACTAGAAAATTTCATTAGCACAACAGGTATGTGTAACTTGTTCTGTTACTTTGTGGCAGCAAAATTGTTTTGTTCATGGATAATGTTCAACGACTTTATATTCAAATTCAAGACTTACAAAAAATCCACAGAAATGGTGATAGAGATCTGAGTGAAGCTTCCATTTTGTTAAGTAAAGTTCTCTAAAAAGGTGGTTTTCCTTTGCAAAATAATGAGAATTTGCCTTGATATCCCTGAGCAGGAGTTACACCTGAAGTTTCCATTTCCTAGTCAAAAGATTTCTCCCATCCCATTCACATCTGTCTGGAAAAGAGAGATTGTCCTGCTCTGCCCTGTTGTGATTGGGGCACTTCTGTGAGGGAGGCAGAGAGAAAAAGTGACCTCATGTCTACCACATCATTCGTGTAGCTTCACAAGTTGTTGAATTCCAGAACTTTTTAAATTTGTTTTCATAAAAAATGAAGAAAACAGAATTTTATGCCAATGTTTAATTTCAGGTCAAACGGGATATTTGCCTAAGCAGACCTTTGTTTTGTTTTGTTGATTTTTTGGGTTTTTTACAGTATGAGTAAAGCAAATAAACTTTCTTTTCGGATTCAAACTAAAATCTTTTCTTTTTTCTGTGAAGCTGAAGAGATAAAGAACAAGTTACTTTTTGGGAAGTAGGATGGTGAAGGGAGGGCTGTCCCAACAGGGGAATTCACTGCTTTCATAACCTCAATCTGATCACCTTTGCCAAAAGAGCAGCTGCAGGATGAGGGCTGATGCTTGTGCTGAATTTTGTCACACCTGTGGACTGAGATCTGCAGGACCTCAGCCCTGAAATGGAGGGTTCCTGAAGCTTCACAGCCAGCTGCTTGCCTCTGTTGGGTGGAAGGACACCTTTTCCAAAGCTCTGGGGTGCTTGGCCCTTTATGCCACGTGTATGGAGGAGCCAAACCTTCCACATCTTCACACACAAGTCAGATCACCAAAGATCTGTATTTAAAACCAATCCTTTGGAGCAGAAGCAAAGATATTTCTAGGAAAAATCCTAGAAGTACATACACCTAAGACACAAGAAAAGCCCCTCTCCAGCCAAAACCAAAGACAAATTAGGACATTCTTTTCGATGCAAAGACCACTTATGTTGCCAGAAGGTGCAAGTTACTTGCCCAGGCAAAATAACACAGGTATCCTTTCAAAACACTGTCACAGAATAGTCACAGAACTGTTTTTGTAGATCATTTATGCAAAAAAACTTCTTAGGTTTAAAACAAACTGTAGTATTACGGTCATCTTCAATTTTGCTGTTCAAACATCCCAGTAACGCATTAACCAGAAAATCTTTCCCAAGTTTTCACCTTCTTATTTAGAGAAGTACACTTCTGTCCCTGTAATTAACTAACATGCAAAAACTGAACCACGAACCTTGTACTGACACAAACCCCCAAAACAAATCATCAGCAACAAAATAAAGATGAGGAGAACTCTGAAAAATTCTGATTTCAGGACAGGAATACCCCAAGTTCTGTTTGGCAGTCTAGGAACCAGGAACAAGCTAACATTTTGGGGAGAGTTACAGGAAAAAGAAACAATAAAAATAATTTTTTTAAAAATAAACCCATACACTTTTATCAGTAGTTCAAATTTTCAAGGTGAACATCATAAAGTACTGCAGGGGATGAACAGCCCAGAAAATAGGAAGATTTTTTGATGCTGAATACAGCCATTACCAGCGATGCCACTCTTGGTACCCAACAAACTGAGGGAAAACAAGACCCAATTCAAAACTGATCGCGGGAAAACTGGAATCTCAGCCTCTCTCATCCTACAAACTGGACCCTTCCTTAGTCAAACATGGCAAGTGAGGGCTGGCAAGGTGAAGCGTCACGCCTTTCTCTGCTCCTCGCTGCCGGGGGTCCCGTCCTCGACGGGGCTGCAGAGCAGCACCCCAGGAAACGAGCGGGGCGCCACTGAACGCCCCCCGGCTGCTGCCCCCGGCTGCGCTCCGCGCTGGGGCGGGGGCGGCGCAGCCGAGCCGCTCTGCCCCGGGCGGGATGCCCGGGGTGCCCGGGGTGCCGGGGCGCGGCGCGGGATGCTCACCCTGCGGTTGCGGTCGGCCTCCCGCACCTCCTCCTCCTCGGGGCCTTGGCGGATGAGCGCCTTCAGCACGATGGTGTTGTTGGTGCAGCAGGCTCGGAAGAGGCTGAGCGCCTCGGGGCTGTCGCGCTCGTCCCCTTCCAGGGACCAGAGGTCGTCGTCGTCGTCATCCAGTCCCCCAGGAGGGTAGAAGGAGTCGTCTGAGGCGATGCTGCAGGTGTCGGGCAGCTCAGAGAAGTCCTCGTCCTCCACGTCGTCGTCGTCGTCCTCCTCCTCCTCCTCCTTCTCCTTCTCCTCTTCCCCCTCTCCGTCCAGCTCCTCGGCGGCAGCCTCCGCCGGCCCCTGCTCGGGGCTGCTCTCCGCCTCGGCGCCGGGCATCTCCTTGGCGGCGGGGGGCGCGGGGCAGACCCGCTCCCCGGCCAGCTGCTCGCCGTGCCCCGACAGCAGCACCATGCCGCCGGGGGGCCGGGGCGCGG
>VYZT01050659.1:0-24880 GCA_013400735.1 Pomatostomus ruficeps | reverse complement strand
CCGCGGCTGCTCCCTGCGGGCACCGAGCTTCGGGTGCGGGACCGCGGCGGCCGGAGCGCCCCTGGGCCCCTCCGGCGGGGACCGCGCTCCTAGGCTCACAGGGGGCCGCGGCGAGCCCACCCGCGGGGGTGCAGAGCCGGGCGTGGGGCCGGTGGGACCCGCGGCTGCCCCTGGTCCTTCAGCACCAACCGCGTGGTCTACTAGGGCGGCGGCTGCAGCGATGTACGCAAAACTTTTCAGGAATGCAACTAGCCTGGGAGGAATTCGTCTTTCGACATAAATACTGAAACTAAGGGGAATGATTGCACAGAATTTCCATGCTTCGAAGCAGAGCTTTGAAAGCGAGTAATTCATTAAATCACCCCTGATGATTTACCAGCTGTAGAGATGTCAGACACGTACTTTTTATGGAAGGTATGTGGAGATTAGGTTGAGAGGAATAATGCATGTATAAATTGAGTACCTGCTTTGTCACAGTTCCTCTAAAATCTCTTTTCCCTTTTCAAATGCCATGGATTAGCACCGTTCTCTGGCAGCGAAACAGTGGAGAGAAGCCCTTTGGCCAACAAAATAGGATATTTGCTTTCTTCAACAGCTTTTTGAAGTGAATCTCATATATCTGACATCCTTCAGCAAGTGAATGTCCAAGGTCCAAGCCTCTGTCTGTCCGATGGTTCTGTTGAGCTGGTATTTCTGCACGAGGTGAGGCAGAGTGTGGTCCACACTTCTTCCGCTAAAAGAAGGTAGGAATGAAAAATAAAATGTAACTGTGAATAAAGGGCCCCAAATAGTAGGTGTTTACAGTCTTTCAGGAAAACATTGTGTAAACCAGACGTGATGGGTGATACAAAGCCTGGCAGCTTCTTGCTGATTTCTAACTGGTAGGGTTATCCCAGTGTCCAGCAGGAGGATATCTGTAAGCAGAATTAGTATTAAATAGCTCTTTGATTGGCTGCCTCTGCAAAGGAGCTAAACTGGGAAAGAAGGAGATTAAACTATCCCCTCACCTTCAGACACCTCTGAGATCATAGCTGGTGTATGTTACCAGCCATGCTCATGCTCAGGCTGCCTGTCTCCCGTTATTTCCTTGGGTAAAGACAGGCCCTAACTCCGCTGCTGCTGTTTGTGTCTGTTCCCAGATCCAATGCTTCTAAACTGTCTTTACCTGCAGCATGACAGCTATGTAGGATTCACTTTGTACCCTTATTGCCTATCCATTCCTTAAGTATTTGCATTCACAGAGATTAAGGGCTCTATTATTTTAACTTCTTGTGTCCTTCTCAGTAAGTGTGGCCAATGAACTGCTCAAGAGAAAGCTACCTCTTAGAACAGCACTTGTGTTTTGAAATAACGTCATTTTTGCCTGAGATCCTGCAGCTGGTGGGGAGCATCTGAGTTTTCTCAGCCTGAATTCATCATAAAAGCCCAGAAAGACTCTTGGCTCTAGTAACTTCAAATTGCAGGAAAAAAGCCCCAAAATAATTCTAACTACAGGGGAAGACTGAGCTCATCAGTAAGAAGTCTTTAATAAAATATACTTGCTTTGTTTCTGTCTTTTAAAATCAATCCAGAAGAATAAAGATTTACTTTATTGCCAGACTGTTTTGTAAAAAGTTATGTGGAATTTTTTAGCAAAGAGGAAGGGACCAGTAAATTTGAATAGGAAAAAAGACAAAACCAACAAAAAAAAAACCTTTGAAAAATCTTAATGCTAACTGGAAGGAAACCACAGTTATACAGGAAAAAAGTTTGAAGAGTCATCCTTTTTTCTCTCTGTGTTCAGAGTTTACCTTATCATCTTATTAACAGAGGAGAAATGAATCAGTTTTCTCCCACAGCTGTAGTGGTTCTGCAGGGACCTTGAAGATGAAAACTGTTTTCTCTCACCTCAGCCTGTCACTTTCATCTCTTCTCTCAAAGAACAGTTCTATACTGCTTGAGCTTTCAAAGCAAGGTGTCAGGCTGGAACAGGGCAGACATGGTGTTTCCCCTTGAATTTTTCACTTTTACTACTGGCATTGAGACTGCATTTCAAATTATTTAACCCACATGCAGCATGACAATAAGCTGGTGCAGCTAATTGGGCATAAACTGTTACATGACTCCTTAAGATGCTGATGCAGCCATTTATCTTTGTCACATGGAGGCTCCGACCGAGGCTGCTCTGCTTGGGCACCATCACAGATGTAAAGCAGATGATGTCTGTCTTCTTGGTGCTTTCAGTGACGCAGCTTGTACATGACAAACAGGGCTACTTGTCACCTGTGTTTCAGTGTGTAAATCAAATTAAAAGTATGTGAGGAAATGCCATAGAGTAAGTCTGCAAATTCTTTAAAATTATCAAAAAACCCTCCCTGTATTCTTGTCATTCATAAGAGGACAATCTCAACATTTTACCTGGAAAAGAAACCACTTAATATAATTGAAGTTAAATGCTGGTATTTATAAACTTTGTATCAAAAGCAAAGAAATAAACATTATCATCTCGAAGCAAATACCCCAGAATTATTAGTCATTATCATCATCTGTATCTCATCAAAATCTATTGCTATTGTATTCTATTGAAATTACCAAGGCAGGAAATAAAAATACCCAGAGCAGATACCACCTGGCCTTATGCAGACAGAGCTTCCTTTGAAGAAACCAGTTTTTGGAATGACTGTAGCATGGGATGCCCCCAGTTTGCCTCATTAAGGTTTGTAAGCCATTCTGTTTATAAAATGTTCTGAAATTGAGGTTTAATGAGATTTATGTGCTATAGTAAAGACAGTAGTAAGACAAATAGTAAGACTCAGGTAAGTGAGTTTTATATGTCCTACTCACATTCAACAATTTAACCTGAGGGAAAAATTTATAACACACTGAAAGCTATTGCCAGTGTTCTTACAAGATGAAATCTAGTCACTACAAAAGCATTGGTTTCTAAAATAAAATAAAATAAAATATGTTTAGTTTTGGTTGTTTATGTTATTTAGGTGTCTAAAGTTTCTGAACAACAAGAAGCCTGGTTTGGATTTTTTTTTTACCCATCTGACATCTATGCACTCACTTTTGAAATTCAGAGTGTATTTCTCTCTCCCTTAGTTAATCTGGCTGTAGAAATCTACCAGATGAGAATCTGAGGCTGAATTAGCATTTGTTGGTAAGGCATTTAGGCTGTTTAGGCACCTTCTTGGTGTATTCCCACCAACTGACAACTTCAGCCATTTCAGTGATCCAAGGGTTTTACAAACTCTTGGTGGCACATTGGGGAGGTTTTTCTGTCTCCATCTGGCTCCTTACCCATTGCTTGGTAGGTTTGTGCTGGGAGCAGGTGAAAGGATGGAGCAGCACCTCCTTACCCAGCAGGACCTGCAGCTGTAGCTATACTACAGTCCTAAACATGAGAGCCAGCTCACTTGCTCCCTCTCTCTGTTTAGCAGCTTGAGAAAACTCCAAGATGCACAGAAGGTGTTGCTGTGGACACTGGACCTCTCTTTCACAGCACTTCCAACAGCACCACTAAAGGAAGCATTCAGAGCACAAGGAACCCTCTCTTGAGCAACCTCCTGTCTTCACAGATGGGAGAGGAGCTGAAGCCCCCAAAAGGCCAGTGTGGGCAGTGGGTTTGGTGGCACGACCTAAGCCAGCATCATCCATTCCAGTGCTAACCTGGTCCATGCCAAACGCCACAACAGGTGGTCTATGGAGAAAATGTGGGCACTGAGGGAAACAAGGTGCTAAAAGGGATGAGGTATTGCTTTTTACTGACAGCATCTTTTGGGTTTTTGAGGAGAGACTGTCAGCATTACTGCCTCCAAGCCTTGGACTGATCCTCAAAACAGACTGCTTGCGTCTTCAAAAAATGTCTGCTTGAAGGTAATATCAAGACAGTATATAGGCACAGATATAAGCAAACTGGTTTCTGGGGCTGCTGAGTTCTTGGCAGGGCCAGCAGACTAGTAAATCCAACCTCCTGTTTATTATGCCTAACAATAATGATGTATTTTTGATTGGGGTGATTTGCTAGGGCTGTAGTAGGACTGTAAGCAGGATAGCTGTTGTGAGGCATCAAAGCGAAATTAATTTCTTAGTCAAAAAACATCAGGTAGTGTACTATTGACAAGGTGTGTGTGAAGAAGGCATTCAAGGCAAAGAATTAAGTTGAAGAAATGATTAAGAAAATGTTTCCTCTCAATTACAAAGAGTCAAAGAGAGACAGTGTTTATGTTTTCATGTTTACCCAACTGGGGGTGGGGGTGTTGGGGAGAGCATTTACAAACGAACAGATTTAGCAGCACTTTCTAAGACTGCTCCACTTAGAAAGTCCTTTGGAAAGAGAAAGGTTGGAGTCTCAGTTTTCCTAAGCTCTGGCCAAGACTTGATGTGAAATCCTGCTTGATCTGAATAGTAACAGCTGCTAAGGAGCTATGAGTTGAAGTTGCAGTATGTTTCCTAGAAACCAAAGGCTTGAGCTGAATGATGAGAACAGAGCCAGAGAATAAGAAATACTAGCAATAAGCTTGTTAAATGTTGGTGTTTTCTCGGTTGCTAGTGTTTTCCAGCACTTGCTCAGCCAGATTAAATGCTGTTTAAAGCATCTGTAGTACCAGCTGATTGAGATCTCTGTGCAGTTAATACAATAAAGGGACATAAGCGTATCAATGTGATACTAGTTCATTTAATTACATTTACTAGCTATAACTGAAAATAATCGATGTTCTGCTTTCATATAAACATGCATTTTTTTGCACTGAAACCTAAAGCATAGGTATTTCTAGAAAAATAATATTCTCTCAAGGCACGGTCTTAGGTCTAGCTAATCTTGGCAAAGCTTGCAAGCCCTGTCAGTGCTCAGTTCCCTGAGGACCGCAGTGGTTAGCAGCAGGTAGGGTAAGGTGAACTCTCTCAAGGTAAACTGTGCTAGTTCTGGGCAGGTAGAGCAGTTCCCTGATAGCAAAGGGCACCTGCAAGGTGGGCACCTACCACCTAAGCACTGGCTGGTGGGGCTCAGCTTCCCTGGAGAAGTATGGAAGCTACTTAGACCTTTTTGTATTATTTCCTCGAGACTGTAAAGAACAACCAATGTAGCATTAATAAGGCACACCAAATATGCTAACAGGCTGATTTTATGTGTGGTTTGGTATTTTTGAATGTGGTAGGTAGAAGTGGAGGAGCCTGTGCAAGTGAAGAGGGGAGGGACAGAGAGTGTTCAAGTTCCCACAGAGCTGCTCTTTTCAAACACTTACTGCTGTAGACTATGGTGATGTTGAAGATCCTTGAGGCTTCTCAATAATTCTTTAGCATGAAACTTCTGTTTTCATATTTTTCTCAATTTCTGTCTTAGGGAATTTCCTGGGAGAAAACTGTTGAAAATTTGTTATTGCCCAGATGTTGCTTTCTTGATAAAAACCAGAAATTTGCATAAAATCTTTGTCTGGGAGTCTTCCATCTCTGAAGAGTAGATTTTTAAAATCACCTCTTCAAAATAATTCTCTTTCCTTTCTACTTTGCTTATTATTTCTTCAAATGCTGCAAATGGGGAAACAGTCATTGCCTGAAATATCAGTGGATTTCTTTTTCATTGGAGGAAGGCTAACAAAGATTGAGAGAAAGAGAGAAAAATGTTTCTCAAATTATAAGTTTATTTTTTTCTGTATTTTGATATCTTTTACCAAAATAACACAATACTAGACATTAATACACATATAAAAATTATTAGGGAAAAAAATCCCATATATTTTCCAGTGCTAGATTATAATTATCGGGTCATTGGAACTGGGGGCGGTGGTTGACTGGATTAGTGTATATGAGAATTTATTTGTGAACTGTTATATTGTTTTTGCACTCTACTGAGGCAGAAGACTCCCCACCTACATGTGTGAAAATGTGTCCTTCAGCTGGGTATCTAGAATAAATAAGTAATTATATTTTTACACCAAAATCTTTTGTTCCTCCCTAAAGGAATTTTTTTCTACATACGGGGTATAAACCATGTATCTGCTTCACATTTTCCTAAAATTATTCCCCTTCCTTTATTGTGAATTATGCACCCAAAAATAGGCTGGTTTGATGCCGGTATGAGTAAGCCTGCTGATGCCATTCCATATGGGAAAGAATGTAGCGTGTCTACCCTCGTACTTCTGAGCAGTTCACTCCTCCTCTACAGATTTCCCACATGACTGTGAGAGCTTGAAACCTTTCCATCCCTGTGGTTTTGTTCCTGAATAACAATAATGGTACTTCTCTCCACTCCTGGGAAGTTTGGGACCTGAGGACATTGTCATTTGATAGAGTTTCTGATGGTGTTTGAATTCAGGTCTTGGAAGTAGCACAGATACGTGTCCATCTCTCTTTACCATTGCCCTGCATAAGGAAACGGTAAAGAAGTCAGTGATAAATTCATCCTAATTTTAATCTTTCTGACAAACCCTAGAGAAAGCTTTAATATGTGACCCAGTTTCTGAAATATTATGGTTTTAATCCTCTTTCTAGTTCAATTTTGTCTAATTCAAACTGGAGGTTGGACACTGCTATCTATTGCAATCCAGTACTGGAAAAACATTGATATAAAAGCAGAAACAGAAATATTTTCAAAAAGTAAAGAAATTAAAGGGGAAATCTAGAATTTGCTGCCATAATTTATTAATATATACCGTCTCATTTTGTTATCCATTGTCCTGTGAGAATTTGGAGTGCTTTAGACCATAACTTGCATTGAATGACATGTTTCAGCAAAATACCTCACCACACACTGAAAAGGTGAATGTCATAACCATTTTATAGATGCTTAAATTGAATTACAGACTACTCAAGTGCAGCAGAGCATTGTATAATATAATATCAAACATACAGATGTCTTATTTTGGCATTACTGAAATGCTTCAAATGACTCATGGTTCAAATGGCTTATCCATATACCTATATAATTAGGCAAATGGGGAATAAGGTATGGTTATTAACTGGGATCGTTAGAGAAATCCATCTGACTACATGTGGTGTAGCTCTGTCAAGGGCTACAAATGGTCATCTTGGAACTATTTCTCTTTTTAGAACATAATGAATGCTGGCCAGAAAATTAAAAGTAGCACTTTAGGACAAAGAGTTTTTATAATCAGTGTATTGGATTTTTCTCCACCTGTTTCTTCTACACTCTCAAATATAAACCAGGATACTGAGATACAAAGTGCTGTCCAGAAAAGCCATGTGGATGCAAATTCAGTTTGTTGCCTTAGTACAGGATTTCAGAGATTGTATTTGTTTCTTCATACAGAATCAAAATAATGACACCTTATATTTGGAAATGTGATTCCTTGTATGTGCAATGAGTCATGGTAAGAGGATTTCTTGTTTTTCCTCTCCCACCTCTTCCTGAGATAATTGGTCTCTCTGGTGTTAACTGGCATTTCATCAGACTATGCAAACATGTAAATAACCAGAGGCTTTTATTGAAAGAGAAATATACTTACATATTCTGGAAAAAGCTTTGTGCATGTATTTAAGTGATTTAAAGAATTAGTGCCCTGATAAGATGTGTGTAGTTTGAAAACATTTTAGAAACTTACAGAATAACTGTGGGGCTATTATTGTGTCCCTATTGTGTGAATTATCTGTTAGGTTTCCTTGTCTCTAACAGGATCATATTCATTTTCATCTTTGCAGAAATGCAATATTCTCCAATGAGATTATTTAATATTATCCGGAAATCACTAAAATTGCCATACTGCCAGGTAAGAATGAACAAATGCTTATCTCACCCAATGGTTCCCTTGTTTCTTAGTGTTTTCATAATGTGATTTTCACAAATCACAAACACCATGGGACTCATCCCAGGAGATGTTCAAGTAAAAGTAGATTATCTGTAAAACATTCCCCTTTGGAAATCATACCTCCCATGTGATAGTCATTTAAGCAATTTTAAATATCCTACTCACTCTGTTTCATCCCTTTTTATCAAAATTCTTCTACTTAAGAAAATGTATTTCCATTAATTTGCTGGAGAAAGAATTAGTGGGGTAAATCAGTAGATAACTCTGACTGCCCTGCTGTGGTAAATTCTCTGCAGTTCCACTGGTTTCAGTTCTGTCACTGCCCATACCCTGCCGTGTGCATATAGAACATGCAAGTGAAGGGCTGTCCCTGTTCAGAGCGTGTTGTGCCATGGGGGGCAGGTATGGAGGGTCCTTCTGACACCCCTTACAGCGCTAGCTAACAAGGAGTGCCAAATGGAGAGGGCAATATCTCCTTCCTGCACTCTTCTCATTGCCTGCATTTTCTTTACAGCTCTATGCAAAGTCTATTACTGATTCAGTAAAGGACACAGATGTTTCTGTGTGGTTGTATTTTCTTTGGAAACATCCTGTGAGTCTAGTGTGATTTCCTTTTCATTGCTTCTCGTGTGTCCAGCAACAAGAAAGTTTTTTAACTTCCTCTGTAGGAAGGATGGCATCAAGGGATGACATTTCCATAGTCAAGCCACTTCAGAAGCAGCAATTAACAACCAGAAGACACTGAGATAGGTAAATATTGTTATCTCAGCTTTTCAGTTGGTGAAACTGAAATAAGGGGGTCAAGGTCAATGTCTTCCAATTTAAAATTTATGGTTGGACTTCGATGGCTAAATTAATGACATGAATTGTGAACTTTTGAAGCCTACAAAATCAAAATGACTGCACATTTTCAGGCATCATGGAAATCTGAACACTTATTTATATGCCATAAGTGTTGTAACCGAGTTAAATGTTCTTGCTTTAATTATTAGGGCAATGTTAAGTCACGGTCAAAGATATCCTCAATATTTTAGGTTTTAGAGTTTTGTCTTATGTTCAGCAGTAGATAACTGCATTTGCATTAGTCCCTTCTGTTTATTTACTTACGCAGTATCAAAATTTTAGGAGGAAATTTTCCTTAAATATCATGGTTGCTCTTGTCTTTAGATTTCTTCAGTTTGTTTCACTACAGTCTGTCTCCCATTCATGAAGGAACTTGCACACTAAGTGAAGGAAAAATTATCATCTACTCTGTGGGTGGTTGTGGAAGAGATGAAAATAGGCACTTTGCTCATGAAAAGACGAAAGAGAGCATCTTGCTTTCCCAGAGGACAGCAGCAGGGAAGGGACAGGGCCAGAGGAGGCAGCTCTCTAGAAGAAGGTTTGCACTTCATTCCCCTCCACATCCACGCAGTCCTGTTTGAAAGGGACTCCAGGTATGGTGGCAAGCACTGATGCAGACCATAAACTGTCTGGTGTGCTTTCCTCACACATGGGTAGTTTGTTCATGAAGTGCTGACCAGATGGCCCCCCAGTTTCACCAATCACCAATGCATCGATTTTGTAGTCATCGATTTGGAGTCTTAAAAGTTGAGGGTGGGAATTAAGTGCAAAACTTGAATGTTTTGGACTGATTGGCCCTTTTGGTTCTCTCCCTCACATTAAGGCACGTGGCCAAAGCAGAGGTTTTTCCATTTTCAGCAGGCATGGCACAGAAAATAGAGATATGCTGCCTAACTTAGTAGTCAGAAGTGGAAGAAGACAGGTGTTTCCTTTAACTTAGCACATGATCTGACTCCCTCTCATGTTGTGTATTTCTTCTCCTGGCAAAGAAGCAGAGAAACAAATCAGGTATCTCCTTTCTCATTACTGCCTGGAGGTGGCATGTCCTGCCTGGAGGCACTGATCCTCCTGATCATGTACTGCCCCACGTGTGGCCAGTCGATGAGGGGAAGCACAAGCTGGGGGCTGCTGCAGAGGCAGATGATAACTCTTACATCAGAAGCCTGGAGAGAGCATTTTGGCAGCCTGGGAAAGGTACATGCTTTGCCTTAATTATGAACACAGTTAGTTATATTGCTTGTAAAAGTTTTATTACACCAGTTAGCATATTAGCACTACAAGCAACATAATGAAGCATAATTGCTACAAGCGTTTAGTGTGAACTAATTGATCTGGAAAAAATGCCATTTCGGAATATAAACAAGAAAAATAAACCTTGATGTCTTCTAGAAATTTCCAGGAGGAATTTTATTTACAAAATAGTAAGATAGAATTGAGAACTTGCTAGCAAGCTGATTTAATTTTTTTTGTTTATAAAAGTGGCATCTTGCTTATCACCCAGGAAGGAGATTTACCAGCAGGGACCAATATATTGAGCTGTGTTTGATTGGAAACTGCTGAAAATGTTGGTTTGGGAATTAGAGGATAAATCATGTTTATAAAACATAAATTGCTGCTATTTTTTGTTGTAAAGGTAAGTACATTCAAATAAGGTTTCTGAGAGATGGAAAACCATTCTAGTTACAAAAACCTGTCAGCACAGCTATAAGATCTTGCTGTGTCCTATGCTGTACAGTGTGCTAACTGCAATAGATAAGTTTTTGCCAATCAGAAATAGTGACATGGCATTCAACTTAAACCCCCTTCTGTTGCACCTCTCTTTTGTTCTTAGCTAAATTAAAAATACCTCTTCCAATAGTAAAAAAAAAGAGATCTAACATTTAGTTTTACAAATTATGTTTTTGCTTACCCATATCAAACCTACCTCTGGAACTGTGATACCTATAAACTCTTCCTTGTGTCAGAGCCAAAAACAGCTCCTGTGTTTCTGTAAAAAACCAGAGGTTTACAACTACAGTTGTGAAAGATGACGAAATGCCCTTTAAAGAGCTAAGAAATATTGTCATTTAAATGACCTTGCTACTAGCAATTTTGGTGAGATTCAATTGTTTTTACGTGTGGAAGCACTGACATCTTTCTGGGGAATCAATCCTTTGCTGATTCCTTTGGGATGACTTCTGTAGCAAGAGGTGAAGATGTAAAATGAGCAGAGTCTTGGATAATGGGTATATCTTGGATCAAAAGCATGTTTTCAGCAGGTGCCACTGGTTTTATACCACACAAGGTAGTCATAAATATTTGAATAGCGGGCTCTTGACACTCACAAAGTGAGCAAAGTGAGAGCTTTTCGGGTGATCTCACAGCTGGGAGGCTGAGGAGTGAGGCCAGCACTTTCTCTGGGGATGGGGAGGAAGGCTGGGGGGTGGCCTGGGTGAAGGGCACTGAGGGGAGCAAAGCATGTGCACCAGAGGGGAGAGCCACCCCACCTCGTTGGTCTGTGACCATTCTCCTTCTCTCCTGGGCTGACAGCAGCAGGTGATTCCTGGAATTCAGGGTTCCTTCTGGTGACATCCTCCATACTCTTCACCCCATTTTATTTACCTCTGCCAAGTAAATCCCTTGTCAGGTAAGAGAGATGTATTAATAACACTATAAACCACTTCAGCACTGCAAGAGACACAGAGCTGAGGGCTGTGACAGCCAAGTTCAACACACATAATTTGCCCATTTGAACGTTTTGCAGTGAGTCATTTTTGGGTGTGTATGCCAAGTGCACTGGCAGCAGTGCTGTAAGAGGCAGAGTTTCTTCCTGCGGGGTGGTGTCAGCTCAACACAGATGGTGCGAATCCCCAGCAGTGAATAACCAGGTTTCGTGCAACAGGTGGATTTGCTTCCTTCAGAGATGAAGGAAGAGCAGGTGGGACGGTTTGAGTAAGGAGACCTTCCCTGCCCAGCACCGCAGCTCAAAACTATGCCAGGCAGTGACTCTCAGCAGGGTAGGAGAGAAAAGAAATTTGAACTTTTCATTAAGTCAATAGCCACATGCTGTCTAAATTACATTTATATATGACATCAGCATTTGAGCTAATTACAAATGTGGAGCAGGGGAATATTTCTCTGGTGGTGCTCCTCTGGTCTGGCTGGGAAGTGAGGCACAGTGTGAGCAAAGGTTCCTCATTCCTCTGGAGAGCATGGGGAGGATTGACTTCTGCATGTCATTTTGCCACATTTAAGAAGGGAAAAGAACAGAACAACTATGCTGTTGTGGCATATTAAAAAAACTCTGGTGTCCTCTCTGAATGTGGTCATTGTGTAAATATTATGATGAATTCTTTTTTTTCCAGCAATGTCATCTTTCAGCCCTTTGAACCGAGCTGACTAGTGATCACCAGCTGTGTGTTTCTGGTTTTCAGAGAGCCTTGATTTCTTCTTTTCTAAGTCCTTGATTCTTTTTTCAAAAATGCTGATCATCCACTACTGCAGCTGAAACATACCTATGCTGGACAGAGAGAGAAACTGTGAAATTCTTAGGAGATAGATGAAGGAAAATAGGCACATGTACTAAGTATCTAAATACATTAAAATTGCCTGCTATGGACTGGCAAAATCCAGGTCCTAAGCATCTCCTGTGGTGTCCTCTAAATTAGTATACACTCACAACACTGTGCTTCATCTCCCTCGAAAAAGCTTTTTTAGTGTGTGAAAAAAATTATTTCACAGTGTAGCACTCTCTTTTAAAAGTCAGGTTTCACTTCTACTATTTTTTTTTCTTCTTTTTTTTTTTTTAGCCAGGAAATATGAAAGTTAATTAGAGAGGAGTAGTAAAGTAGTTTCTGGACTATCTTAAAAAACTCAGAATTTCTTCCTGACTGCCTTTACTTTCACCAAACTTCAGTTTTTAACAGCCCTGCCCCCTGCCACCCCCCACCCCCTTCAAAAGTGTCACTCAAAACATTATTTAATCATGATTCCTGGAGTGCTTGGCATTCTGCTGCGGTCCCTGATGAGGTAGTGACACGCTATATCTTTTCCTACCTGCGCTGTGTGCAGCAGAGACGGGGCACTGTCAGGGCTCAGCTGCTGTGGGACAGGCTAAGCAGGCTCTTATCCTCTGTGCAAAGCAGCTTCTTGGGGAGGAGGCGTCACCGGCACCACGCCTGTCACTCTGTTACACAAGAATTCATGAGACATCTGTAGTTTACATAATGGTACCCAGCATCCAGGCAGCATGTCTCACCAGGAGATAATAAAATGCTCTTTGAAAAAAAATAAATAGGTCAGTGTTATCATCCTCGATTTACATATTCTGGGTCTGACTTTGAAGAAAGGGCATTTTTCTCCTGGTCAGAGCAGTGGTAAAAGACAAGACAGCTTGTGCAAAGATTTAAAACACTTGAACAATGTGCCTGAGTGAACAAGGCTTACCTATTTAGTACTTAAGACCTGTGGCTGAATCCAAAACCTGCCTGAATTATCCTTGTGTAACTTTGCAGTCACAAAATTAAATACTGCTAATTACCTGCCTGTCTCTGATGTGTTATATTTCGGGCTGCAGAACTAGCAGTCCCTATAGCTTGATCTGCTTAACATTTCACACTAAGACCTTGTCTTCAGTTGCATGTAGCCTGTGTGCACAGCTGTGCAGGTTAGGATTTTCAAAGCTGTCTGAACAGCTTTATCTTTAAAAACAGCTGATCTTTAAAAATCTCTTAAAGAAGTGCTTCTGTAAAAACAATTCAGCACAAATTGAAGTTTAGGGGAAAATATTTTTAGGTGTATCATGGGGGATTTTCAGTCTCACCCTGATGCTGGATGCAGGCTTCAAAGTTGCCACTGTTATTTCTGTACCCGCAATCCTTGCACACCCCATTCCCACAAACCCTCTGCTTTGGCTCTGCCCCTGTAAAATGAAACAACAGCACCTTCTTCATGCAGTTCTTCCCATGTTTTGCCTTTTTGGCCTTCAAACTCTTGAGACCAGAGTTCCTGTCTTAGATATACTGCCTGGCTTTTCTGGATCCAAATGTTATTTAAGAAATTTGCTGTAGCTTCACGGCAAGAATTTTTTACTAATATAATATTATTTTAGGCTCTTTGATAAGCATTTCACAACATAATAGAAGAAAAATGCATTTAGGAAGAGGAGTGTATACTGTAGGAACGATCATTTGTTTGACCTTAATCTGTCATTGGCAAAGCTTCCAGGCTGCACTGTATTAGCAGATGGATAATGGGCTCCAGCTGAAATTACTTGCAGAGTTAAGTAGTTTATTTTCTCATTTTCCTACAATGAGAGTCTCTAAGAACAGGGCTGGCATATAAACACTCATGTATGCTCCTGCATAAACATGTTAGGCTCATTGTGTAGCCTGCTTCAGGGAGAAGCTGAGGTGCTGCCATCTCTTCTCCAGCGCTTTGTGCAAGGAACAAAAGCTGGAGCCAGGTCCTCACTGGTGCTTCCCTTGGGGAGAGTCAGGAGCCTGACACAAAAGTGCAGCATCTCATTTGGGAGAGATTCCAAAGGACATGGGGAGGGAGGTTTTTCACAGACTCCACTGGATTTTGGATCATCTTCAGGGGTTTTTATCTTAGAATAGCTTGCAAAGCTGCTCTTTCAGTGGTGTCTTTGTGCTGTGTAGAGAGAAAGTAATTAAAACAGAAAATTTACCATAGCAGTAAACAAAATTAGAAAATCACAAAATACAAAGGAAATTGGGGGATAAAACCAGAGAAAACAATAGAATGAATACTCATTTTGCATGCATAGAAACTTATTGCCTATAACTTTTGTTAACAGGCTAAGGAGGGTTCTTGCAAAGATTTTTATTAAAGTGTAAGCAACATGAAGAACAAAAATTATCAATGCTGCTAATTACACATCTTCTGATGACTTTGACATCTCTAGAAAGGAATTCCTCACACCACAACTGGATAAGATTTGCATCATTTTTGTTAAGATGACTTCTCCCCTAAATGATTCAAATATTATTAGAGCAGAATTAAGTGATGTGCAATTCCTGCCTGTGAACCAAAAATAGTCTCTCATTTGAACACAAAGATGTAGAGGGTTATTGATTATAAATTAAAGCATTATAAGCAAATTGTGCACAAAAAAGGGGTGTATTCAAGGGTTTTGTTCAGGAATAATGCATTTATTTATTCAGGAATGATATAAAGAAATTTGCATCTGATGAATGATAATACAGATGCTTGGTAGTTACAGAAATGTTATTGTTTTCATGTGGTAGGAAATTGTCATTTGAAGCTGGCTTCTTTCCTTAGCATATAAACCTGACATAACTGTTCCCAATGACACAGGGTAATTTTAATGAAACTTAATTGAAAGAAATTGAAAGGCAGGTTGGATTTGGTACTCCCATCTCAATTATATTAATTCTGCTTATATTAACCAGAGACAAAAGAAATTCATTTAACTATGCTTTATTCCTAACAGAATCATGGGTAAATGACATTCAAAGAAAATTGAAAAAGAAAGGAAGAGCAGATCCCCGGCTTAGAGTTGGAGAAGCTAAACAGAAAAGGGATTTCTTCTTTTTTTTTACATAAGGAAAATCTGTAGCAACGAGTGAAATATGAAATAGCCATCGATTTTGCAGGTCATATAAGGGTTTAGTGATGTCTAGCAAGTCCCTGGTGTGGTTAACTGTGGGAGCAGTATGGCCAGGTGGTCAAGTTAGAAGCAAGTAAAAAATCTGGGAAGAACTGAGTCCTGTAGATGTAGAGCAGAAACAAGTAAGCTATGGCAAAGAAATACAATGAATGTTGAATAAAAGACGTATTGGATCAGGAGCCACAGGTGTTTCAAAAAGAGATGCAAAGCTTTGATCAGTTTGGGACCTCTGAAAGAGTTGCTGCCCCTTCTGTGGCAGAGCCTGCAAACATAGAAGCCTGGAGTCTTGCTTGGCCAGTGGCTTGCCCACACCTTTGCCACTCATTTACTCCAGGCCTGAAACAGAGTGCTACTATGCATGACCTAGTGAAACCTGTTAAACTGGGCCTGGGATACAGGGCTAGAGCAGGAATTTAAAGATTTGGAAATTTGCTTTGAGGTTCAGTTTTCTCTGCTTGCAGATATGCATGTTTTAGTGAGGGCAGGGCATCTGCGACATTTCTGCTGCTGCCACACAGCGCCCACAAATCAGCTCCAATGACAGGTGTGAAAAATCCTTCTAGATTGCTTGTGGCTACACATAATTGATAACAGACCAGAGGCAGATGGGATATTTTTTATTTAACTTAGGGAAGCCAACAACATAGGCTGTGTCAGCATTAAAAATTACACACTGTGATAGGAGCAACCCTGAATGTTGGTGAGCTCCCTAAATCCATGTTGCATGGAGTTTAGGATGACATATGGACATAAGGCCCACAGCCTTCCTATACCCTTCTGACTCAGCCACTGGGAGGGAGGTGGGATGCTCTCTGTCCACACCAAAAACCATCCAGGGCATAAGGCTCTTACATCTGAGAGAGCTGTGTGGCTCCAGCTGCAGTCAATGGAGTCTTGAAAGGGGAGTCAGTGAAGACCGGGTGTGACTGCTCTCCACCAACAGCATTAGATGGATCCTACACCTGGCCCAGATGCAGGCACTGCATTGTGGACATGCAAAATTAAGGAATAAAAGCTTGATAGCAGGTAGCCTGAATATTGGAGCTCTGCCAAGGCTGCAGACCTCATTGGCACGAAAGAGGGATAGCTACATATTTCTTGTACAATGGGACACTGTCTTATTTGAACACTGCTGTTGGTCTGAGCTGCTCAGGATTCATTAAGGGTAGAGAGAAAAGGTGGTAAAGATTATGCATGTGAGCTGTGGGTGAATAAGAGAGATTGGTGTAACTAGATATTCCCTGCAGAGGCACATGGAATTTAATTTTTTTTTAAAGGTAGTTTTTTTTATCTTCTAGCAACCTTGTAAAGTGATGCCTGTTGGTCCAGTGTAGATCATTATATTCTTAGTTCAGTGGCTGAATCAGGTGTGAAATCATGAAATTATTTTTGTTTGTTTTAAGCTAACATGTGTGAATGACAAAACTAGTTGCAAAAACTATACAAAACTGCAGTTTTGTTGGACTTAAAATTTACAGGCAACATTTTCTCTAGTTCTGAAGAGTCTCCAGATTTTGCATAAATCAGCAAGCACTGGCATTTTCTTAATGTCACTAATGACATTTTGGCCAAGAGGGTCTCAGCTGACTTTGTTTACTACAGAATTACACATGGAGTGTCCTGAGGGGAATTACTGCATCAGTGTGTTTGTTTACATTACTCTTTAAGCTGTCATCCCCAGCAAGTGTAATTCGCTTCCCAGTGAAACAAGAGCTTTCATTACCATCTTTCCTAATATTTAATGTAGGAATAATTCTCTGGGATGTTCGTTATATACGGAGTAAACAAAATGTTTCCTTCTCAGTGGGGTGAATAAAGCTACCAGTGTCAAATGCCGAATGACAAAAGACAGAGTTTATCCAAAGGCACTGTTTTGGAGGGGATAACTGAGGGAAACTGGCATTGATCTGCTGCAATGTTGCCGAGCTTATTGTATGGCAAATTTAGCAAAGAACATATTATTCCAGGCCCTTACAGAATTATATCCACTAAGGGGTCAGTTTAGAAAGTAAAAATCTCTTTCCAGGAGAAAGAAGACCACATGGAGTCTTTGATAACAACTGTGTTGTTTCTCAAGTGATGGTGATGGATTAAGCCAAGGTTAATGTAATGTAGCTGAACCCACAGCTACTGATGTAAAAGGAGGGAGGCCTGGTGACTGTACTGCTCTCTAGAGAACAAGCAGTGTGCTTACTGTAACTGTTGTATGTCTTAGTCACAGCATCCAGCCAGGTTGATTGCTTTGGGTATCAGTAGTCAGTGCTTTGGGTACAGGAAGAGAGTAAAAAGTGCTCCCACAGCACAGAGTCACAGAGGTTTTAACAAAATACCTGAATCACTTATGAATCAGATTGGCATTATGACTTGTGGGTGTAGAGCACTTCAGAAGCGTTGTGAACCTGCACCCAGGCTCTCTAGCCTCCTAGCAGCAGGGCGGTTCAGCCACAACTCTGAATGTGAGCAGCATTTTGGGACCGTGTCATAGTTCTAAATGTTCCACCTTAATTACCCTTTTCCAATGAACGTATATTGCCCTCTTTCTTCTGATCAGGTCAGTCTCTACCTAACTGGAGGGATATGCTGCTACACAATGTGTGGTGCCCTTTGCCACACTGTACTTCTAAGATCTTGACATCTTATTTCTTAACTGCACAGGCTGTGGTAGGGCAAGTCTGTGTTAGCCCTGATAGCCCACTGGTCTCAGAATAGCATCATTAGAGGGCTCAGCATAATAAAATGCACTAAGAGCCAAGGGATGTAAAAGAGTAAGTATCTGACATCTGAGTAAGCCTTCAGTGCATATGATCTGTGCTCTTCCATGCTCCATAGAGGTTAATTATTTGTCTGGCAAAAATATTTTCTCAAATGACATGTTCCCCAGGAGGTTAAATTGCTCTCCTCTTCAGCTGGGTTACTGATTCCCTTTACCATTATGAAAAATTGCATCAAGTTTCACTGGAGAATAAGGTAGTGATAGAGGGGGTGGAACTGCTCATTAGTGCACTGTGACCCTGACTCAGCTTCCATAGGCAGAGAAGGCGGAAGAGATGGTAAAAACTGAGAGGTGTGTCAGAGAAAATGGAAAGGCAATCCTGACATTTCTTTTCAAATCCAGGTGGTGAGCCAATTCTCCATATAAGAGTTGTTTGATTTATAAAAGATGCAGCCTTGTTAATATTTTTGGGCAAATGAGTGACAGGGATGGTTTTGTTTTATTTGTTTGTTTATTTGCTCAAAAAGAGTTATTGAAGAACAAGTAAGCAAACCATGAGTTTTGGTTTGCTTATTTCTTTGCATTGGCCGACACCAATGCAAAGAAAGGGATCAATTAGATGCTGACACAAACAGGTTGGAGTAGTGGAGAGGTCAGTATAACACTCATTGGTCCTCCTATGAAATGCTCATCCCTTCTTGTCTAAACCTAGCTGCCTGATTTTCCTTTGAACTGTTCAACAAGTGTATGGCAGTTGGAAAAGTTTGGAGGAAACACAAGTCATCCCATCACTCAGGCTGTTCATCTGCAGTGCTGGAACCCATGGCATCAGGACGTGCAGCCTGGTCGATGGCATTTGGGATGAAGAGAGGATAATTTGCCTTAAACCATGCACCAAATGAAAGTAATGCAGTCCCTAGAATGCTGGTGTAACATAAAGAAAAAACTAAATAATTTTAGAGCATGAACAGTTTAAACACACTTCAGGGGTATTAATTAGCTGTATATTAATTAATAGTCCAGGTATGTACCGCAATTGTTCCATATAATCACAGAATCGTTTAGGTTGGAAGAGAGCTCAAAGATCACCAGGTTCAACCATTAACCTAGAACTGCAAAGTCCACTACTAAATCATGTCCCCAGGCACCACATTTAGATATTTTTTGAACACTTGTAGGAATGGTGATTTTACCACTTCCCTGGGCAGCTTGTTCCACAGAGGTTGGAATATGTTCCAATGCCTAACCACCCTTCCCATGAGTATTTTTTTTTCTTAATATCAAATCTAAACCTTCTCTGGTGCAACTGGAAGCCATTTCCTCTCATCCTGTCACTTTTCACTTGAGAAAAGAGGCTGACCCCCACCTGGCTACAGCCTCCTTTCAGGCAGTTGTAAAAAGCAATAAGGTCCCTCCCGAGCCTCCTCTTCTCCAGGCTAAACATCCCCAGCTCCCTCAGTTGCTCCTTGTAAGAATTGTGCTCTAGTCCCCTAGTTCTGGCCAAAAGGAGATTAAGTCACTCGTGGTCCCCTCACTGCTTCTTTTCCTGAATCCCCTGGCATTTCTATCCCTTTGCTATAGGATGAGTATCTTGCCTTGAATAGCAAAGAGGGAGGTCAGTCTTAGCATTCTCATGTCCTTCATGCCCTCTCAAGATATTTTCTGTCTCAGCTGAAAGCCTCTTACGAGGAGGACCTGGGCATGGTGCTAGTCTGACACCAGGGAATTTGCAGAAGACCTTAGATGAGCAGTAATCTATGACCCTTCCAATTACTTGTATCTCTTCAAGACTGAAACCTACGTCTGGAACAGAAAAGGTGCACTAAAAAAGAAAAAGCTGCGGTCAGTTCATCTCATGTTGTCTCAGATGCTCCTTCCTCCTCAGGGGAAAGACTCCTCATACTCTTCCCCTGCTCCAGCCTTGGGTCCATTCCATGGGAGACAGTTCTCCATTAACTTCTCCAATGTAGATTCTTCCCATGGGCTACAGTTTTTCCTGAATTGCTGCAGCAGAGGTTCCCTCCATGGACTGCAGGCCCTCAGGAACAGTATGGGTCCCCTGTGGGGTCACAAGTCCTGTCAGTAAACCTGCTCCAGTGTGGGGTCCTCTCTTCATGGGGCCACAGGTCCTGCCAGGAGCCTGCTTCAGGCCAGGCTTCCCGCAGGGTCACAGACTTCTTCAGGCATCCACCTGCTCCAGTGAGGGATCCTCTGGTGTGGGGACCAGCAGCAGGTCTGTCTTGGAGCTCTCTGGAATTGGCTCTGTTGGACACAGCAGAAGCTCACAGCAGCCACACCTGTAGGCCCCTGCTACTGAAACTTTGCCATGCAAATGCAATACATGTTGTTTTAACCAACAGAATTTTTTAAACTGAATCCTAATGATGATGGGGCTTCTCTATGGTGTTCTTTAATGTTTAAGTTAAGAAAGCTTAATAAAAATCAAACAAACTCTGACATGCAAAATGAGTTTGGGTCTTTTTTTTTACCCTGTTTTCAAAAAAGTGACTGATGATTCACTGTTAACCTGGTCATCACATCACATTAAAGTAAAAATCAAGCTTCTGCCTCTCCCATGAGAGGCAGAAGCTTGATTTTTACTTTAATAAAGAAGTAAAAAAATAGTTTTTTGCAAATACTTGTGAAATAATCTTAAAACACTGCATAGAGAGAAAAAAACATATACATGGCTATGGTCCTTTGTTTCTTGGCAAAATACCTGGAATGTGAAGGGAAATGATTTTTATAATAGAAGAACATACTATGTGATTTCTTTCCCAAGCAGTTATATCCTTTCACAGTAATGCTTTCATGAAAGATAATCTGATGAAATTCCTTTGGTCAGGAGCTTATTTTTAATTAAATACCCTAAGGATAGCTCTTTTAGCTATTTAACTCTCTTGGGTTTAATGGCTGTCAGTAAGCCCTGAGTAATTCACATGTTTAAAGAAGCTGAATTTATGAGTAAATCCTAACTGATCTCAGCCTGAACCTGTGGTTTGGCAGAGGGGTTATGAAGGGAGTTAAGGAGTCCCTCTTTGCTACACAGACATCTAGAGGCTGGGGAAGCACCTAGGTATTTGACATGGGAAACTTTCAGGTAGACCACTGGTCTGATGCCTCTATGCCTACACTCCCTAGAGTTTCACCTTTTGCATACTCAGCCATCCTGGAGATCAGACATGCTCTCCAGAAGTGGTTATGGACACCTACAACAAGTAGTCAAACACATCAGGGAGACCAATGAATGATTTAGGCTGCTCACATCTCAAATATGAAGGGGGCCTGAAATTTATACATATATAGATGTAATAAATTTGAAGGTTATTCACACAGATTAAATGCATACTTAGGTGCAGCCAACAGAGGCAGCTGTTTGGGCAGCAGTCTCTGCATTCTGCGTTTGGAGCTTCTGGACCTTCCAAGGACAAGGTCCAGGGTCATTGGATACACCTGGGAAACCTCTGAGAAACTAGAGAGTGTCTGCTGCTGTCAGGCAAGAACAAAGGAAAAGGAGATACCAGGTGTGGGCTTCAGTAAGCTCTGGCAGCTTCTAAACATCATGATCAGCTGCCCTTAACCCAGTATGCCTGGAGCCTTTGGGGCAGCTGCCCATCCTTAGGAAGAGTGAAGCACCTTTATCCAGTGCTTAGGTGAGGACTGCATGAGAGCCCTGGCTCAGAGCACAGCTCCAAGGCAGCAGTTTGTGCAGCAGAGCACAAGGGAGGGGACCTCAGCTGGATTTTCAGTGTTGTGACAGTCTCAGTTACGGTGGTGACACGTCACAGGGCAGCCTGCCCGGCAGGTGTTGGAGCAGCTCTTCCTGCCAGGGCAGTGGCTTGAGGCAGACTCTGGAGACCAGATGAAGCCCTCCAAGCCCTGGGCTGCAGGAAGTACCTGAAGCTTCTCTCTGATACTCAAGAGATAGCCTGGTGTCCTGCCAGATATGTGTTATCTTGGAAGTTATGCAAATCAAATGGAGGGGTTACAGGTGGGAGTGAGCAAGCTGTGCAGAGGGGCCAGAAAGAGAGATAGATGAGTACTTTTCTGGGAAAAAAACCAAAGAAAGGTTCTTCACAGTAGTGTGAAGGCCCCTAGACTGCAACTGCAGCAGAAAAGCAAGCAGTGTCCACCCCTAATATTGAGGTAAGTGCAACTGCTACAGAATGGGAAGAACGGAAGTTCATGACTTCTATCACAAAAGAAAGGCTCCTGCCCCCGCCTAAGGGTTTAAAATGGGGAGATGCATTCCCTGCCCTCAAAGCTGAAGTTAGATATGCCTTCAGGCAAAGAGTCTGCTGCATCTGACCCTAAACCATGCAAGACTATGGGGATGAAATGGTGAGCCCATGCACACAGGTGCCTCCCTGCTGCAGGGGCAGAGGCATCCATCTGCTGACCTGACCATCATCAGGTCTGCTGCCTGTACCATGACTGGGGATGCCATGGAGGGAGAGCTCCAACCCTCTGGCCACTATCCTCTGCAGTTCTGGGGAGGTGATTCTTCCCTTCTGCTCAGCACTGGTGAGGCCTCACCTTTCACACAGCTGGTCTGGGCTCTTCAGTATAACAGAGTTGAGACACCAGCATATTGGACACAGTCCATATAAGGTCCAGCTACAAATGTGATGGGCTAGAGCATCCCCTGGGAAAGGCTGAGTGAGCTGGGACTCTTCAGCCTGGAGAGGAGAAGGCTCATGGTTGAACGTATCAATCTATATGTGTATATAAATACCTGGAGGAAGGGTGTTAAGAAGATGAAGTGAAACACTTTACAATGGTGCCTGGCTAGAGAGTTGGAACAAAGGATAAAAACTGAAACACAGGATATTCCTTCTGAAGATCACAAAACACATTTTAACTGTGAGGGTGACTGAGTGCTGGCACAGGTTGCCCAGAGAGGTGGTGGAGTTCCTGGAGCTATTCAAAAGCTGCTTGGAAATGATCCTGGGCAGCTGGCTCTAGCTGATCCTGTCTTGATAGGGATGGGGAAAAGTTGGATAAGATGATCTTCAGAGGTCCTTTTCAATCTCAGCCCTTCTATGATTCTTCCTATTATTGCCACAGGGCTTTCTGATGGCAAGACTAGAAATGTGCTAAACATTATTGTGATATTTCACTTTTTGATTTAATTTCAAATTTTTCTCTGCATCAGAAAGTAAATTTGCAGAGTGCTACCTTGACACAATACTCTAGTGAGAATATGCACATTACAGATGGAGCTGTCTGAGCCCATTAATTGTAGAGAAGAGTGTGTCTGAAAAGCAGTCCTCAGAGTATTTAAAATCCTTTCCCTGATTATGGCACAAGCTGAGAGACTAACCCAGAAGTGTAGCCTCCCCTGTAACATGCTATAGATGGCCACAGCACATCAAATGGGCAGCCCCTGTGGTTTGGCCTTGGTTGGAAGAGGAATGAACTCTATCTTATGGTGGTATACATGCAATTTTAATTAATTCAGCAGCTGGAAAGGAGGCTACATTGTGTGGCTAACTGAGAATGCTGCCTGTACACTCAGTGGTAGAATGAGTTTACTTTAATTTTGGGCTGACATTTGGGCCCCACATCAGCAAATGAAACCATGTCAGAAAAATAGACGTGATCCAGAAGCAAAATTATAAAACTTTATCTGTTTTCAATTTAGCTTCATATCATTATGCTCCAAAACCTTTCTAAAGAGGAAAAAATAGTGCTTGAGTCGTCTCTTGAAGATTTCTTTTGTTTACAAGTATTGATGGAATAATCCCCATAGTAAATAAAAGATTTATTCAGTTTCTTTGAGGAAAGTGAAGTAACTTAGAGCATGGGTTCCCCACGTCACACAATATATTCATTTTCTGCTTAGAAATAGAGATAAGACCTACCCACCAGCTACAAGCCCTCCTTTCCTGAAAGTTCCGTGAGAAAATAATGTTTTGATTAGGAGCCAAGCATTTTTTAAATTTACCAAAGCAAAGTTTATAGCACCAACACAAGGTGCAAGGTTTGAATGCTGCTAATAAGCTAATCAGTGAATCTCGTTTTTGCCTGATCTTTGATGTATTAAAACAATTGCCATGAAGTTTCTGATTAATAAGTAGCTGCTCAAATACTCACTTTAATCAAGCCCACTTGTTTTTCACTAAGCTTGAAAAATGTTCTGATCATAGGCAGTTGATATGGTTTTAGTTAAAAACAACATAGAAGACTTAATTTAGCATACTATTGAAAATATAATTCATGTATAGATTCATCTTAAACATTCGAACAATTTATTTTTCCCATGGGCGCAAAGGTTTCCACAGAGGGCTCGAATGAGATACGTAGCAGCACAAATAAGCGTCCCTGAACTCCCCGCAGACGACGGCTCCACGTCAAGCGAGCCGGCAAGCGAGCGGCACTCACTCTCCCTCTGCAGCCGGCAGGGTGCGCACAAAGACCGGCGCTCTGAGGCTGCGTCCTTCGCCTTAAGAGCGCTGGAAAGAAGTGAAGCCCAGGCACGGCATTCAGCTTTGCCGCTTTTCACTGCCTACACTGCACGCTGCCACAGTGTGGCGTGCACGGCTTTCTCTCAGCTGTACCTTACAAAGCTACTCCTGCTTCTCGGAGTTCAGACTCTCCAGCCAGCTCGCGCCCAGGGAAGCGTGACTGGAAAGAGAGAAGCACTTCTTAATTAGTCTTTTTGTGGGTAAGATTTTCAACGGAGTTGTGGAATGCGGGCCACGAGGTGGGGTCATGAAGCACACCTTTGCATCCTGGTACGGTTTCTGTGTGAGAAATCTAGGCACATGGTTGTTCCTTGCCATGCTGTATTGTGACAGGTGTTTCTCCGAGCTGAGGAGTATGCTGGGAGCACCGCTATCTAAGGGCGCTTTGCAGGCTGCAAAAGAAGGACGACTGCCTCCTGATGAATGTGGTTCACAAAGTTGCCTCAAGTGTCAGAGGGCAAAAGCCTGTTGTCCCAAC